>UCOK01002493.1:0-22968 GCA_900474325.1 Synergus umbraculus | reverse complement strand
AAATCAATGGTAATAATATTTGATAATAAAAAAATAATTTTCTGAAAAAAAATTATTTAAACAAATTCGAATTGTTTAAATAATTGAAAATTAATTAAAGATTGTTAATCAATATTTCATTAGACCAATAGTAGTAATTTTTATAAAGACAAACGTATTTTGAAAAAAAAATTATTTAAAAAATGCAATTTGTTTAAATAATTAAAAATTAATTAACAAATGTTGATAATTATTGCACTAGACTAATAGAAATAATTTTTATTAAAAAAATATTAGAATAAAGCGTACAGAATGCCGGTTTTATGAGAAATTGACATTTTTGGTTTTAAGGGTAGTTTTCAAGGCACCGTGGGGGTGTGTTAGGGCCGTCAAACCCATATGTGTGGTACATGAAATTCTTTGTTGGAGAGTTCTCAACAAGCCTCTATAATCTCCCATAACATATTTCGAAACCCTGAAAAGTTATTCCAAAAACCCCAAAAAGTGATTTTTCCCCAAGCAATTTACATGGGAAACTTCAAGTCAAAACCTGCACGTGTTAAAATCAAAACTAAAAAAAAAATATGACCTTTCTTTTCTCGGATTTCGAATCAAAATGGGGGGATCTTAAAAAAAAAGTCTTTTTAGACCACCTTAATCTTCAATAATATAAATGGCTTCGTGGACATTAAGTTTCTATCTATCCGAGTAAACGGTTGTTATGTTAGAAATAATGAAAACTCAAATAAGAAAACTTTACATGTTAATTACTCTCTTGTATCAAAATCTGTAATTTTACAGAATCATTAGTAATCATAATTAGAAAATTCCATTACCATTTATTTACACATCAACATTAATAAGTACGCATTTCAGTGAATTTAATTAATACTAGTATATCATAAGTATTATTCAAAAATCAAGTTTATTACAGGTAACGAAACAAATTTTATGTCTACTATTCAGTGTGAGCTGTTACGGTAAATGAACTGGAACTCGTAATCCGAAAAGTTTTATTAAAAAAGTCCATCTGTTTCTCTTTTCCTTAATTAAAAATGTCGATTTTGTTCAGGTTTTATGGAAATTAGATACAAAATCCCAGGGGTGCTTTTAGCTACAATCAGAATCTGTTAGAATTATTATTAAGTTAGCGTCACCTCTATTCGCTGAAAGCATTGCTTTCACATTTTTTTCTATTTAAGTAATTAATTTCCAAAAATTTCGAAATGAAAAGAACAGAGTGGTATAAATGTCAAGATCTATGTCAGAGATGATTATCATTTCGGTTAAGCTCTACCGTGATTCGTAGAACTCAATTATCGCAGATGCGAATAACATTGCACGCGGTTAGATATGATTAGACATCACATGATTAATTGCCGTAATTACGTACCAGGCACTGCGGCTTAAACGCTCGATGGATCCATTGACCCTGCAGTAGTTACAGCATTTTCCAGACCAGTTCCAGGCTTAATGATAAATGGCTTTAATCATGACAATTTATAATTATTTTTCATCTCAAATTCACACCACAATGAGGAGGTTAATAGATTTATGGAATGTTGAATAAATTTGCTGTTTAAGTTTTTTGTCTGCGTGCTTTGTGGCAATTCGTGCGGTATCAGTGTTAACATTGCTGTAAGCAAGACACAGTGGAGCAAGAAGTGTCGACAAACATTGCAAACGACCTAGCAGCAGTATAATCGGTTTTGCCAACGAGAGCATACAGTGTACCAGTATCGGATATTTACAGAGATTAGAGAATGTCACAAAAACAACGACCTGTTATTTGTGGCGATTAGTATCAGAAGCATGAGGGCACAAACCTGACCGCAGCGTTTGTATTAATATTGTTTTCCAATCGTGCAATTGCGCTACGATTATAAATTCCAATCTTTCAGTATTTGCAGAAACGACCATTAGCAAAATTAATGATCCCACAAGGGAGTATCAAATCATTCAAATGATATTTTCCATAAAAAAAGAGCCCATAACCACTGTGCATTGTAATTGCATAGTAATTGCATAGTAATTTAGCAAAGCTCGAATCCTACTGTACTTTTAAAACTAAATTTGATTTATCTAATGGTTTAATATCAACCAGAGTTTCACTTTGTTTTTAACGCTACCCTTTCACTAAAGCTTAGAGATAAGTGAGGTCGAACATCCGCAGAGCGTAGCTTCGGAAACTATAATTTTAGGTCAAGCTTGATATTAATCTGGTTTAGCATAAAAATTCTCATGATTATTTATATACATATATTTCTGCAGTGGTCAACGTTGAAGGTCCTATTTTCAACATAACGAAGGTCAATCGATTACACATGGGTCCATACTTGTGTATAGCTTCGAATGGTGTACCACCGACAGTCAGCAAACGAATCATGCTCGTTGTTCATTGTAAGTATTAAAACTGAGATAAAGAATTGTGGAAAAATATAGTAGTATATACATATAATTAAATCCAAAAATTTGCAGTTCCACCTATGATATGGATTCCAAATCAATTGGTCGGTGCCCAAGTCGGTGAAAAAATAACTATAGAGTGCCTCTCGGAAGCTTATCCAAAGTCGATAAACTATTGGACGAAAGAAAACAACGATATAATATCAAATGGTAAGTTTACACTTGGAAAGTAGATCAAGACATATGTACAATAATTGTACATATTGAGCTTTATTCGTAGGATAATTCTTGCTACAATGATTAAGTACAAGTTGAAATGATAATGTTCAAAGCTGCAATAAGTAATTTCGTAAAGCGCTTTATTAGCATTTACTCCAAATAGACAAACCTACTGAATGCACAGACTAAATACCTTATATGACTCATGTGGCAAACGAGCCGAATAATGCATCTTCCACCCATGAATGCGACTAACTGTTGGAAGCTGCGTTGTGGATATAATAAGAACTTGTGCACTATGAAGCTGCTAATCGTCGAGTTAATTAGGCTAATCTCGAATCGTTAGTATGCCAAGGAAACATATATACCCTTAGAAGCGTACCTTTGCTTCATCGTAGGGCGTTGATTGATGTTCCAAATTAAATGTTCATTTCTCTAGAAAGCCTTAGACGAATAATATTAATATTATTAATTATAATAGCATTCGGTTACCAGTAATAAGAAGAAAATGAGGACTTTACATCAGTAAACAATAATCCGGATTATAGGCTTAAGCTTAGATTCCGCCAAATGGTAATTAGTGCAGGGATCATCCAATAAATTAGAGGAAGATTAACTGTCAAGTTATTATATCTAGCGATTTCCCGCTGTCATTTTCGAAATGCTTTGGTGTGTTGTACTTTTGAGGCGTCCCAGTTAGCATAGCTTTATCATTCAGATTTCTGCAGATACAGAATCTAATGCATCATCTGTTCCATTTTTCATTTCGAAATTATATAATATGTGTATGTCCAATCTTCATCCTCAGTCCTCAGTAATAACAAATTTACTCTATAACATTTTTAAAATATTTGTGCTTGTACAGACCATTTTGCAGCACTCTGTCTGAATTATAATGCATTTACACACAAAACAAAGTCTAGTTATTGTTACAATTTAATTTAAGCCCTTCCTAGTAATAAGAGATTTGCGAATATCTTTTTAGGAATTTCTGTCAAAAATTTTGGCAATTGATTTATAACTTTGCCACCAAAAATTTACAGAATTTTCTGATTAAATGCAATGTGCGGCGTGCTAGAATCGATTGAGTGAAGGGGGCTGCTCAGAATTGGCTATACAAGTTTGGTAAAGTTTTCCTGTACAAAATAGATTGTATCTTTCCCTAAAAGTCTGGTAAACTTTCCTTTCCTACAATGTATATCTTCCTACTTTATCTTGCACAAAATGACACATTTTTTTGCGTGTACTTTCCTATCCATGCCTATCTTTGCTAATCATTTGAAACCTTACCTATACAATGTTTCCAGATCGTGGGATTTTTCGGCCCCCACTCTACGATCCACGAGCTCATGCTATCTTTCTCTATCAATAGGTTCGTGACTGTTGCTAGAGAGAGAAAGCATGAGCTCGTAGGTCGTAGAGTGGGGGCCGAAAAATTCCACGATCTGGAGATACTGTACAAATCTCTTCATTTTTCTTCATACCTATCCTTGTTTAATTATTTCAATCCTTTTATATCACTTTTCTATTCTCTATTTATAAGAAATTTTTTGTTTATATATGTATATCAACAATATTATATATAAACAAATATATATATTTATTGATATTTTTGAGGGAGAAGATGGTTCTAATTCGTGATAAATCTGGTAAACCTCTAGCGCTTACATATGTAGAGCAGCTACTTACCGATGCCATTAGCATCGTATCTTCCTCCCCTTGATTCCATTTCCATACAACTCCTCGGCGGCCAATGCCAACTCCTACTACATGTAGGTAGTTGTAGACCAACCGCATGTAAAAATTTAATGACGTCTGATTGTCAAGACTGACTGCTACGCCATGCTCGATTGCTGTCAACCAAAACTCTCCCGACTATTGCTCGGCTTTTGTACACCTGGCTGCCTTAAATGCACTCAGCCAAGACTATGCGAACTTTTTTGATGTCTGCAATACAAAATTTCACATAAATCCTTTTCAGAAACTTCTTTCGACTCGGAAATCCATAGACGAGGTAACTGTTTGGTTTATTACTACTACTACTACTACTACTGCTACTACTACTACTACTTAGTACTTTAGAATCTATACACAAAAAACAATAACATTTCACAATAATATTTCAATAGAGTTGAGACCGTTAGCAATATCGTTGAATATCAAATTATAACCGAAATATTATTCTTCTAAAATTCAAATAATAAAGAATTTGGTTTCCAGGGGCGCGACTAGTTTGGGGTTCTGGGTGTCAGAATGATCAGAGAGTAATTCGAGTATACCTACTTGCAATATGCGTGGGTGTACAAATTATTAGATGGATAATACAATTCCACACTAAAAGGATTTTTTGAGGGTCTGAAATTCGGATTTTTTCTTTTTTTTTTTATATAGTTTTATTCTGTCAACTTTTCACCAGGATTTGGGAT
The DNA here is from genome assembly GCA_900474325.1 of Synergus umbraculus. Classification (NCBI taxonomy): domain Eukaryota; kingdom Metazoa; phylum Arthropoda; class Insecta; order Hymenoptera; family Cynipidae; genus Synergus; species Synergus umbraculus. The sequence continues at coordinate 17,938 of UCOK01002493.1, read as the reverse complement.
TGGTCTTTTGACGGGAAAAAAGGGCAAGTTGATCGATTTTTGTTAGCACACTTTGGAAAGAAAAGGTGTAGAACACGTCGAGACTCAACAGTTTTTTGATAAGACGAATATATGAAGCGATGGAGATGAATAAAGATGCGCCTATAATGGCGGATATTTTGACAGCACGACCAGAAAATAATAGATTAATAGATAGATAGCTACGAATTGATACAGTGCTGACCTCACTCAGCGATAGTTTTGGCGGGAATGATTTGAATTGCAAGATGAAAGATAATCTCCGATTTTAAAGATTTATTCTATTATTGAAAAATTTAATTGATTTTAGTAATATAAATGCATTTTATAATTGCTACTAAAGGTAAACGGAGAAAAATAGTTCGCGAAACTTTACTGAACACAGTTGATGAAAACTTAATGCTTAGATCGTGAAATTTTAATAAATTTGAAGGAGTATCTACCGAACAGTTCAGTAAACTGCGATTGAGAACGAAACAGAAAATTGAAGTGGATTTACATGACGCGAATGAATGTATGACTCACGGTCAATGAAACTTTACTGAGCAGTTCAATAAAACGTAAACTCTTGTGGAGTAAAAAAAAAGGAATCTAAAATAAATGTATTTTCTTCTCCACAGGAGCTTATATTTTACCGAACTGTTGGCTAATAGTTACAGGCATCACTCACAGTCTCACACAAGTTAGTCGAAACCAATCATAAACAAGTTTCGTCGTGAATACATGTAAACCTATAACTATACGCATGTAAACCCTAACACTTATATAATAAGTACTTATATAACACGCACACGCACGCCTATCGCTGAAAACTAAGATTTGGAACTCTCTTATATACTAACTGGATGAATATGTTACCACTTGTGAGAAAGATACACGGCCGGACAATTAATTTTTTGATGTTGCAATATGCAAATTATTTTTGAAAACTTATAAAATATGAAAATTAATATAAAATATAAATTTTAGTACTATAATTTAATATTTAATTGATTGTTTTCAAAGAACGAATCACAATCATAAAAATTCCCATTTAGTTTAACATTTTTTGTTTGATATAGGAAAATAACGGTTAAACGTACCATATTAATACTGAAGATTTCATTTTATAATAACTCATACTTTTTGGATAACTAAAAACTCTTTATACAAGTTTATAACTTCGATTATTATCCAGGGTTAAGTATGTTCATGCCGTAACGAAATATGTGTAGAATAACATATCCAAATTTCAGCCCGATCGGTCCAATTTCGTTTCGTTTTTGATTTAAAATACAGGGTGATCCATTTTAATCTATAAGTATCTTCTAAAATACTTTATTTACGAAAAAATGGTTTAGGCAAAAGTTGACCAGGATCGAGAGGGCCATTTAACTGTACCATCAATTTTCACCTTGAGTTCAATTTCCAAGGTCATTTGCTTCAAACGCGCGCCAAATGCACGTTTGGCGCGATCGAGATGCTTACTTTGTTTTGCGTTCTTCGACCTGTTCTCGACATTTATGACCAAAATATCGATTAACCCAACAATTCTACATATATTTATTATAAGAATTTGCACTTTTTAGAAAATCGAATTTTCAAAAACTTTCTTTGGTACTAACTCCTTAATATTTAGAGCGCGAAATATAAAGCTACCGCCTCATGTATACTCGTCTCACGCAAATTGACAGCCCTTGAATTTGTGCTTTTCACGCTGGACTGTTTCTGCGTCATCTTCCCTCTTCCTCCTGAGAGTATCCTTTGGCGGTCTACATTGAATGGATTTCTTTTTTTCTACGTGGATTTTAATTGCGTTCACTAACTGGCCCGGCTGGCCAGTGTACGGAAGACGAGTGTAATGACATCTTTATACTTCCTTAAGAGGGTGTATCCTCATATAAATCGATCGAAAAATCGATTTTTTATTGGATAAATCGAAAGTACAACATTTCAAGAATACCCTGTAGAAATTTTAGAATAAAATTCGAAACGGTTTGGGTTCTGGAGCTATTTTTGCAAAAAGCCTTAAAAGAGCACCGAGGCGAAAGCTCGACTAAAGAAGCTCGATTGGCGAAAAAAAATATGAGAAGACATTGAAAAAGGTAAAGAAGAAGACCTTTTTTATGGTGCAGGCATAGCTGATTAGTGTCGAATTGAATAAATATCTGTAAGTAGAGAAAAAATCCAATATTCCGTCAACTTCAATCGCGTTTTTCTCGAAAAGTTATTTTTCAGATTTTCCGAATTTGCGGACACGATTACTCAGAGAGTTTTCAACCTAAAAAAATAAAAAAAAAAAAACATTTTAAGGGCATGTGATACTTCACCGTAAGAGAAAATTAGTTATACCAATTATACATTCATAATAATAAATATTTTTAGTAAATAAGAGTCAACAAACCTTCGCCTCATATAGACGGAGGTTTATTGACTTTTATTAGCTAAAAATATTTATTATTATGAATGTATAATTGGTATAACTAATTTGTTCTTATGGTAAAGTATCACGTGCCCTTAAAGGGAATTAAATTCTCGAGTTTGTAAACTTCTCGGATTTTATTTAAAAAATTTAGTTATCCACTTATTTGCAAAAATAAAAAAAATTTTACGCAAAAATTTGTTCAAATGTCCACCATTTTGTTAAAAATTTTTATTATATTTGAAATTGAGGTTCACAGACTAGGTATTAGTGTTATAAAGCTAAAAAAATTTGTGTCCCATTTTTCAGACAAACCTAGCAAGCGTGAGAGTGTCCACAAATTCATGCCAAAAAAAGAAACATCACAACTTCAACAGGACACCAGTAGAGTATTTATGACAATTATTTCATAAATAAATTTTTTTTACTTCTTCGAATTGTTAATAAAATACTCTCAAAATTTCCATAAAAAAAAACTTATAGTTTTTTCAAAAAAAATTCCTAAAGTTCACGTTCATTTTTCGCCGTTTATATGAGGACACCCCCTTAAAATTCTTTAAAATCCTTAAAAAATCTTTGAAATCTAAATGTATCTGTTAAATTACCTATAATACGTATATAATATTATGACCAAACTAATAATATGGGTTCTGAATGCAGGTGACAAAGATTAAAAATCCGTATTTAGTTGAACAAACATTGTGAAACAGCTGCAGCTAATGTCAGTTGGGTCGATAGGGAAGGCAGGTTCAAAGCTTATACACATAAGAACTCGCAAAAGTGATCAACTTGGAGAAAGTCAACTATGAAGAAATGAAGAGTCTTGTATTGAACGAAGTTAATTCGCATGAGAAGATTAAAAAGTTAAATATGATTTTAAATGATTGGATTCTTTTCACTTGAAAGATTCCTCAAGATAGGACTCTTTCCTGAATTTCTAGATTATTTTTGTTTTTAAACTTTTATGAATGCTTTTCTCTGATTTAAAAAGAAGCAACAATGGATTCCCAACCTGACTAATGGAATTTCGAATCTGACTTCCTTGCTCCTTATCCACACCCAGTAGTTTTATCCAGCGAAATCCATCCAACTCATTTCTATGGCGGCTTCGGTTAGACTGTAGTTCGAAGTCGTTAAACTTTTTCATTTGGTTTTCAAACTCGAAGCCGATGAAAGTTCTTCTACTCAGTCGCGTGAGGTCGCACAGCCCTACAGCCACTCCATAAATGCATTCTCCCGCAATAACTTTTTCTCACCGAACAAAAATGCTTCTCCTGTTTCCGTCACTGATCATTACTTTCTGAAATTTTCTTTACTCATTCGAATGAATGATTTTAAATAGACATGTTTACTAACTTATATTTATTATCAATTTATTTTCTCAATAGATTGATTGATTCATTCATTTATTCTGTCCACATTGAAGAATCTGTGACGTCCGAGATAAGGAGACGCACCTACCTTCATTATTTTTTATTTGCTAATTAGATTAATATTGCTACGTAAGTCGGAAGCAGGGACGAGAATAAGTGAACAAAGACTTTTTATAATCTACCATAGACATTTATTCATAACAAATTCAAAGGGTGATGTTCACAATTTTGAGGAGGAGAAGGGCCAGTCAGGAATCCTTAAATGTAGCATGAAAAGAGAAGAAAAATGATGGGTGATCTTATTAATTTAAGATACAGTGCTTGATTTGGTGTTTATTTCACCAAGCTGTAACCTGTGGGTGCAACTTGATTGTTTAGTAGAGAGATTCAACGGTCTTACAGTCAGGATAGAATTCGGAGTCTAGGGTTGACTTATGGGCTTCACTTCCCTTAAATGGATTGGTGGACCTGCTTAATAATGTGGAAACTTGATGCAGGATCTCGGGGAACTCGATTCAGGATCTCGTGGAAACTTGATTCAGGATCTTGGGGAATTCGATTTCAGTATTTCGGGAGGACTTGATTCAGGATCGCGGGAAGATTTGGAGTCACGGTACCGAGATGCTGGTTGCAAATGGTCGTGCTACTGACGGGCAGGGATTCATCCTTCGAGAATGGACACGAAGACTGATTCGGACAGGAATTCCCCCTTCCATGACACGGCGAAGACTGAGAATAAAACTGACTAGAACCGCGGGTTCCTCTCTTCTATAGGACTTTTTTGAGGGGGCGAAAGTCTTAAAAGGATTAGACTTCTTAGGGCCCGCGGTGATGCACATAGGTTTTAGTGTCCGATGACCAATATAGCAGAGAATACGTATAATTGCTCATCAGTAAAAACATATCAATAGTATCTGGTCGCAGATTCGAGGTGTGCTGATGCTCAATCTTTTAAGTTCTTTGACCCGTTGGCTAAGACATTGGATCAATACTTGGATACTCGGATTTTTAATGAAATATCTAATAATTTTGTTGATTATTAATTTATGACCATAGGTGACATGACTTTATACTTCTATGAATCGCATGCGATTTCTGAAAATTAGATAAAAGTCTTTTTCAATCAAACTAAATGATTTCTATTTTAAAATACCTTGACATTTTTTTCAATCCTTAAAACTAATTTTTTTTCGAAATCTTGTTTTATTTGACCGAATTCTTATAAACGTTTCGAAATAGTGAAATTCATGGTATAAAAAAGTATAATGTGAGCAAAAAAGAGACTTAATTAGCTTATAGTGAATGTATATTTTTATCTTTAGAAAAGAAACTATAGTTTTTTAAAGTACGACAGCCTTTTTCTGACATCAAAGCCATGCATCATCAACGTACGTCGATGCCGTAATCATTTGAAGGAGCCTAATTTTCTACTTCACCAAGCACAAAATCTATAGCGGTATATGCAGCAAGCGAAACCCAGGACGATATTGCGGAATTTTATTTTCAAGCTTTCCATTTTTATTTCTGGAAAGGATCGAACTTTGACTTAAGGCGAAATGGTTTCTGCGTGCCTAACCGTTGATACTTTACATAAGTACGCGTATTTCTTTGCAAAGGAAGAAAAACGTAAAGCAATACTCCGACTCCCATTCCTACTCTTATTTCCTTTATCTTGTTTTCTCAAGGAAAATAATTTCCTAACGTTTGATATAAAATATCATGAAAATATATGAACTAATACTTCTCTTTCTACTTTTACCCTTATTTTCTGTGAGCAGACAATTTCCTACACGTTCAAGTCAGCTGCAGAGCTACGATAAACATCTTTATTTTTAATATAACTAGCGATATTGTAGAACGTCCGAGAAACATTGAATTGATGATTATGTAAAGAAAAATTCTGTCCCATGTGAAAATTACACATTTTGAAATCCTTTTTTTAAAAACGTTCTAAATCTCCTAAAACGTTTCTAAGACGTTCTCAACACCTTAATTTTTTGCCGACTGGCGTTAAAAGAATTACGAAATATTTCAAAATATTTTACTATATTTGAAAAATTTCAAAATATTTCATGAGATTTTCAGATGAACATAAGATTTTAATGAAAACTCTAATTTAATGTAAAAATATAATAATAGCTTCAAAATCTTTGTTTGTACTAAAAATTTTTATTGCAACACCAACATGACACAAACTATAATGTTATTTAGGGATAGAAAAGCAAATTACAAAAAAAATTCAATAAAAAAGCAAAAGCTTCACTTGCAAAACCAGCAAATTAATGTTTTAAACACCGAAACAAAAGAATCTAGAAAAAAATCGAAATGTAGTAACTTCAATGGGCAACCGACGGATAAAGATCGTTTTATTTTAAGTGTTATTTCCACTTTGGAACGCACCTTTCAAAGCGAATCCCTTTATCAAAGCTTTCTTCACATATATATCATAAAGTTTAGAAATATAGAAATTCCAGATTCTTTTTTGAATGCTATGCCAATATAAACAGAAGAATAAAGAAAAGAGAATCACTTTATCTCTGGACGAAAAGGTCTTTTTGATATAAAATCTTTTCAGATAAAAGTTTTCATCAACAAGAATAAGGATTATATGTAAACAAATGCTTTTAAACACAAATATCATTTATGTGGCTAAGAAAAGTGAAGACAATAAATTATATTTTATAGCAATATTAAGTTGAATAAACGTTTATAACGTGAGAACTAAAAATTCTCAAATTTTACAGGTGGAAAATACGAGCCAGTTCTGGTGGACAATGTCTACAAAGTGCACATGAAACTTACAATAAAAGAAGTGAATATGGCGGACTTTCAAACATACAAATGCGTTTCTAGGAACTCACTAGGGGGTACAGATGGAGGCATCAAGCTCTACCGTAAGTAAAAACTCCTCTTTCAATTTTCTCTCGACACATTCTTGGCTCTCTCGACACCAGCATGGTGGTGAATGTTATTCACTGTCATTTTCAAATTTAAAAGTCTGTCCACTTTTGATTTACCATCACAGAAAAAATTATTCTCTTAGAATTTAAAACAGTATTCACTGACTTTTGGACACAGAGAAAAGTGTTTTAATATTTCAGTGAATTTTATGAGATATGAGAAAAAAATTCATTAATTTCTAAGAATAGATACATTTTAAAAAGTCACTTAATTATTAAGATAAGTGGAATGTTTTAAATTATAGTTTAAAGACTATTAGATTTTATAGTGGATAGTAACCGACTTTTTGTGAATCCGAACTCTTAAAAATTATAAATTATTTATAATTAAATTACAGATTTTTCGAGTAAACGTATAATATAAGAATTTTTGGTAATATACTCTTCCGAATTTTTTAATGTTTTAGCTTAAAGTTTAACATTTTGAGTAAATATGATGGCAGATGTTTGATGGTCGCTTAAAAGGTCATAACAGTCAGACACTTTGAAAATAAAAAGAAATACTCTACATAGATCTTTCGAAGAGAAAAGAGTTCGTTACAAAAGAAAAAAAGAGTGACCTATCATAGACCTATCTCACAATTAAAAAGTTCATAGTTCTTTTTTTTATTTTTTTATCCTTTTATATATATTGTCGCTGCAAGAAAGGTGAAAAAACATACAAAAAAAATTTGAAAATTGTAAAAAAAATTTTGTATTGAAAACTGAAAAAAAAATATTTATATTTTATATCTGGACGTAAAATTTCCCCTTCTTTCTAAATCTATAGTTAAAAATCAATTTTTGCAATATTTACCTGTTTGACCTTGAATTGACCTTGATAGTGATTCGATAAGGTCAAGGGGATCTTGGATTCGGATTCAGGGACTCCAAAAACGTTAGGAATCGTGGTCATTTCTAATAAAAAATTTTTTTGTCGATTTTACCTTTAATTGACCTAAATTATGACATGGTAGGGGTAGCGGGTATCAGATTCGGATTCAGCATGTCGAAAAACGTAGGGTTATATGGGTTACCTTTCTGTAACAAGACCTTTTTTTTGTGTGCTTGTGTAATATTTAAATATATCCTTCATTATGTTTTTTTTTTATATTAGTGAGTCATTCTTCACTGTTAAAAAAGATTTTTTTTATATTTCAGCAGACAAACTTTCAAATTATTGTGAGACATTCTCCACTGTTAAGAAACATTTTTTTTTTGAAATTTCGGCAGACATAATCGATAAAATAAGTTAATAATATTAAACATAAATAAATTATCTTATAATTTATATTAAATTTAATAATTTTTCAGCATAATTTGTTTTTTATTCAATAAATACAAATTGAAATCGAAACGCGCCACATTACCAAAGAAGGTAGGATAACTTGGCGTAGATGTATTTTTGGGAAAACACGTTAATTGTGAGCTTGTAGAGCACGAACTAAGTGGCACAATAATTGATGGAAAAGTATGCTAACATCTCACTGCAACATTATATGCAGCAAATTGTGTTATCTTGCATGCAAAACCTAATGAGATGAATAATTTAACGAAAGTTCTGAGAAGAGAAGAAAATAAGGAAGTTTTTAAGTTCGGATTACAAGTCTTGCATTTATGGATTAGAATAATGAAATGTGTTGAACATCAGCTATCGGTTGCCAATTAAAGCCTGGGCATGTAAAACAGATGTGGAAAAAGCTGTTCGCGATACCAGGAAAGAAGTTATAAAAAGACAAATCCGTCAGACACTTGGCTTAAATGTTAACACCCCAAAACAAGGTGTGCTGGCTCTTCCAATGATGGAAACATAGCCAGAAAGTTTGTTTTTTTTTAATTTTGAAATGATTTCCAAAATTACAGGCTTCAATGTAGAGCTTTTAAAAAACTTTTACATATTGTTACAAGTTTTAGCATCTGATAAAGCCATCGATTCAAACAAGTTTCGCGAACATTGTTTAAAAATAGCAAACTTGTAAGTAGGTACTACAATACAGTTGGTACTTAATGCCTGCTTCCATCCATAAAGTTCTAATTCATGGTGCAAATATAATCAAATCCCTCGTTGTTCCAATCGGTCCATCATCAGAAGTGGCACAGGAAGCTAAAAATAAAGATTTCAAAAGGTGGAGGGAAAACAATACTAGAAAATGCAGTCGTATTGACACCAATACTGATTTACTGGATTACCTTTTATTCTGCGCTGATCTATATATAACGAGTTTAAGAACTGATTTCGTAAAGCCAGAAATACCATTGCTTCCAGAAGATAGAACAATGTTTCTAGAAATTACTCAAAAGTATGTCTGCTCAGCAGTAAAAAATCGAATAGTTTGTTTAAAGAAAATTTTAAAATTAAATCTGTTGTAGCCATCCATCCTGTAAGCTGAAAGTTCAGATTTTAAAATTGTATCGAATTATAGGCTCTGATTATTCTAGATTTAAAATTTGGATTAATTCGGATTGAAAGCTCGGTTTGATTCGGAATAAAAAATTTTTTTGGATTAACTTTAAATTCATGAGAATTGCTTCAGAATCATAAATTGATTATGATTAGACTCGAATTCATTTAGATTGAAAGTTGTTTCGGATTGTCCTATATATTATATATTATAACTCTCAAAAATTTCATAAAAGGTGAATATAATGAAGCGAAACCCACTTTAAGAAGTTTCAAACTCCAGTTGCAAGTTTCGTACTTCGTAGATATTGAAGGATTCTTTCCACTTTAACTACTTTTCGCTTTGTGTTCACTGATTAATTCGCTCTTCTATGCGGACGAAGACAGCAACGTAAGTCGGTCGAGCTTCTTCTGAATTGTCGATCTCGTGCAGTCGATGATAAATATTCTAAATGTAAAACCAAGCACAATTCTCCTGATAAGAAGAGTCGAGATAGGGAGTAGAAATGCCAACATAAATTGCCACTCGGTAAATTGCAATTTGATAGTCACGTTATGGTATATATGAGGTTACAGTGGTAGTTCAGAGATAACTAAAACTGTCAAGCGTTCGTAAAGTTTCAGTTAACTATTGAGTTACGGTAGCGGAATAGTTGATATTTCGCCGAAATCTTTGCTCAAGTCTAACACAATATCCACAATGTCTAACAATGTTGATTAAAGATAGTGAACCTAAATCTTGATTGCATTCTGATATTCAGACAATTATTGATTTTTCTCTGATATATTTTAATTAAATTTTTCAGACATACCTACCACAACCACCACCACAACAACGACAACAATAACAACAACAACAACAACGACGACAATCATTCCCACTGTGACAAGAGGTAAGAAAATTTCCTGAAATTCATTAAAGTTTATAATAATTCAACGGAAATTGTTTCTCTTATTCGAATAATCCGCTATAGTTGGAACAATGCTCTCACGTTTTCCTGAGTAATTTGATATTTTCATTTTCTTTATACTAGCCACGACTCAATTTACGCGGACATTAACTCATTTATTTTGCATTGTTTCAGTTGAAAAGAAACAGAGAACAAGACAAAAGCCAGCACCAACAGCACAACCAAGTTCAAATGAAGTCGCCGAATTGCAAGCTGCGGCGAAGAGCAGAGACAGAGGTTTCCAAGTTTAGAATTTTATTTCCACTAGTGCAAATTCAGAAAGCTCTATGAAACAAATTCTAGTAACATATTTCAGATCGATAAACAGATTATTAAAAAACGTGTACTCAAAAATGCTTAGGACAAACGTATTTTGAAGTGAATTTCTACACGGAGAAAAATGGATAGTCAGCTTGAATATCTAGATAGTCAGTCAGACTATATTTGAGTATCAACTATGGGACAGTCCTCCAGATAGTGTAGTCTACTATCTGGATAGTAAAATTCTTAACCTCTAGAGAAATCATGCTGAAAAATGACAGGCAAGAAGAATCGGAAACGGTTGCGCGCGCAAGATTTGACTATCTTAGGTAGTAAATTTGACCCTCATGATAATCAAACTGATCATAAAATAATATTTATCTTAGCTATTCAGAAAAAATGATAAAGGGTAGATGGCATTATCTGGATAATCAATTTGATCATCTAAATTTTGACTATCTAACTTTGATTACTCAGTTTTCTCCGTGATAACTGGAAATGTAATCGTTTGTCCAAACATCAAGTTTTAATTATTTTTGGCCTCCAATTAACAATAATAAAGTATGAAGCATTTGTGTTTTTGCTCGCTTATTGCGTATTTCTGTTCCACGATTTGATTCTTTTTGCCACTGTGATAGTTTATTAGTAAATAAAAAATTTGATTACTGATAGCATTTTAAACTAGAAAAGATGTTAACATATTGATTCATTTGCATTGAAAATAATTCTATATGAAAGAAACTTGTAATGCCTACTTTGATTTTTAGTTGGAACAATATTTTTGGATAAAATAGAACTGAGGAAAAATATTTCGTTCATTTGAACGTTCAAAACTTCCAGTACATCTTAAAATTTGATACCACTAGAAGTTGCGTTTCTTTAACCAACACGCCAGAGTTTTATGAACGACTAGGGACGCTCTAAACCCAAATTTTGCAGAAAGGGGGTCTGGGTCGTAACGCTTGTCGAGTTTGTTGTACGAGATATCTACATTTGAGCCACGACGCGTCGAACTTCCTCAAACTTTGTGGGTTAACTTTACCAGAAAACTTTATCGTTCTGCGCTAAAAGTTGGCCCTGAGAATCTCGTCTCCCTGAGTACTAAAGTGATTTATGACAAAGTTTCACTCAATTTTGGACTCTTAAGTGATTTATGCAAAGTGATGCCAATGCCACTTTTCTTTTTGCTTTCAGGCCTTCAACTTCAAGGCCCACCTAACGACGTTGCAAGTAACAATGCAATCGGTGGCGATGATAACGCTAGGAAAAGAATCAGCAGTGGCATAGGAAGTTTGGATGATTCCCGTTCAGATAATTCTGCACAGTCAATGTCTTCGAATAGTCTGGCTATAATTTTCACGAGAAAATACAGTGCTCAGTTGGCCTTCGTTACCATATTGGTTGTTTTGTCGTAGTTTAGGTTATTTTCATATAATGTCTATTAAATATTTATGTTAGGTCATTTAATGACATGATTTATTGTAAAAATGTCTTACACGTGATCAGCTTTGAAGAGAAAAATGTATGTTATAATTCGTTAAAATTCATTTGAAAAATGATTTTTGTGTTCTAAGTTCTCAGATTACGTTATTGTTTGCAATGTAAATAGTGTGAAGAGTGCAAAAAGGAATTCTGGATAATATAGAATTTCAAAAGAATTTTGTATAATACGAAAATTGTACATTTATATTAAGTATTTGTAAATAGTGTCGATACTGCTGAAATTGATAAAGGTTTAGTAATTAATAGTTCTCGAGGTCTAAGAGAAAACTCACTGAATTATTCAGGGAAGACTAGATATCTACTTTTGTTAAAAAATACACAATATTTTGATTGTGCATTTAAGAACTGCGTTATACTGTGTCAACAGCATAACTTTGCTTTATACAAATTATTTCAAGCAAATAAGTTCAATAAGTTACGCTCTCTGAATATCTTAATCTAAAAAACTGTTTTGTATATATACGCAATATGTACATGTATGTAATATTAACTTCCTGTCTCTTGGGTAACTTAAAATTAATAAAACTGTTTCTGGGATAGCGTGGAAGAAAAGTACACCGTGGAGTAAAAGAAATGTCTGTGAACAAATTAATATTCATAAGCGGATTTAAAATATCTATATCTAATATAAAATCTAGATAGAAACTTTTTTTAAAAACTTTTTAAAAAAAGTTTCGGTTAACATCTGATTATGGGTTATCCAAAATTCTGTATATAAGTATATTAAGTGGATCTGTATATAATATATAGGAACGAATAGAAAGTATACTTGAGCAAATCGTAGTACAGAACATGAACTCGATTCTGTACTATTACTTTATAAAAAAGTTGGTGTAAATTTATATCGCGCGACGATGCAAATTATTCGATTAGTGTGTCAAGTGGTAAAAATAAATATTTAAAGTATATATTTTTACAACGTTTCACGTTGATCAAATACCTTCCCTCGCCTCACGATATAAATTTACACCAACTATTTTTACAGTGTACTTTAGAAAAATACAAATGAAAAATTAATAAGTTTAGGATCAGAAAAGAATTCATGTTTTCAAGTACACATGAAACATGAATATATCAATGTATGTACATATTGATAATGACTAAGAGCTTCAATTTACTGAAAACTCTCTTTTTCAAGTTTATTTAAAGAGAAGGCTGCATTGACCACTACGCTGATTTAAAAAAAATCGTTTTATAGAAGTCCAATAGAAATTCGATTACTTCATTTTACTAACTGAATGAGTAAAATGTAATGTAACGTAGTGAGTAAACAAATGGGTAAAGTGAAGAGATAGGATTGGATTGGATTGGCACTTGGATTCAACATTTTGCATTCAGATTGAAACAGGTCCCTGGCTTGCCCCTGGCACTCTGAGTTGACAATGTCTTGAATGTTGACCAGTGGCACCGTGGCGCTGATTCTTCAGTGGACCGATTAAATCAAAAAATGCGTGGGAAAATACGTGAAAATTCAATTTTCTCCTAGGAGAAAAAAAAACTTTTTTATCGTACTCCCGAAAAAGGTGCAATGCTCGAGTTTTTGACGAAAATTCCTCACACTTAAATATTGATATTAATATTTATTAATTAATATTATTAAAATTATATCATTCCATGGAGAATATTTAATTTTATATTCAATTCTCGTATTACTATTATGTAGTTTAAAAACAAACTTTCCTTAATTTTTGAAAATTTTAATTTATTAATAATAATTAATAATAATATTACAATATTAACGTAATATTTTTATTTAAAAATGACAATAAGTATTAATATCAATATTTAAGTAATGACAGCAGAATTTCGATTTTAAATTCTCGCGTAAAATCAATGCGAATTTTCGTCAAAAACGCGCCTACTGAACAATCAGCGCCACCCTCGGCGCTGATCAACTCTCATGACATTTTTATATCATGGATCGGATAATAAGTGCCAGGGGGTTGGATTGAAAACTAATTATATAAAATATTAAAATTTGCATCACTGACGCTGTCTATGTTTTTATGGTAAATGGGGGAATAAATATATAGATCTCTTAGTCATATAGAGCACAAGACGTATCATTTCACATTCTAATTTTAAGCAAACAAACTGTTTGTCAAACAATATTGTACAACTCTAACAATAATAATTGACTTATTTACATTGAATGTGTGAATTGCACTAATATCCCTTAACTACTATTATAGTGGAAAATACCAAATTAGAAAAGTTGTGACTACCGAAATTTCCGTATGAATAGCTGGAATTTTTTGTACGAACAAAAATTGCCATATTAAAAACAGATCCGTACCGAAATTTCGATACATGTAACTAGAATTTTAAGGTACGATTACACAACGTTAATTATAACTATAAAAAAGTGGTGTTACGACCTTTTCATTCAGTGCCGATTTAGAGCCATGAGACAAAATGTAGTTTTAAAAATCACCACCGAAAAGTTCCACGTCGAGACGATGATGGTAGCGGAGTCAGCTTCATGATAAAAAAAACATCTGCCCACTTTGCGGGTACACTCTCATCACAAGTTGCGCTTAACGTGACCAGATGGGTCGAGGGAAAAACCAGGACACTCGAAGACAGTGTTGCCAGATTAGGGGCATTTTTCTCAGTTGCTCGCAGGTGATTGACGTCATGTGGTGCAAGAGCAACTAAGACAAATTCCCCTAATCTGGCAACACTGCTCGAAGAGTACCCCCCTCCTCGGGGGGGGGAATCCTTCGAAGATTATGGATAATGAAAAGCTCAAATATCGCTGTTTTTAAAACATTTATTATCGTATTATCTTTTTAAAGTATATAATACTGTACATTCTATCATATTGTGGTTTAAATTTAGTATTTTTCAGAATTTCCGATTTTCCTGATTAAATTTACATTTTCTGGCTGAGAAAGAAATTCCTTGAATTCTAAACAGGAGTAATCTTTCAAATTAAATTGAAGTACTGTGATGTGTCGAATGGATTCGACAGAAAACCTATTTCTTTCATCAGTCCATTGCCTGGAAATGAGGGAGAAAACTCTTTCGCAATTCGCATTATGCGCTGGAATTGCGAAGAAGAATTGGGCTTCGTCCCTATGGCCTTTAATCCTTACGTATTACCTCTTTTTGTCCTTCATCAATAAATACTTTGCGGTCTTTTCGCTATCTGTACGAAATTACGACCACCACTTGGTACTTTTGGAAAACTGATCTACAGACCACAGTAAGCGAATTGTCGAGAAAAAAAAATTGTAGAAGGCCAGTTTCCAGAAAATCAGGACAAAATAAAAATCAGTCAGGACATTTTTTCCAGGACCTCAAATCAGGACGTCCGGTCACCCTAGTTGCGCTTCACGTTCCGTGTAGAAAGTTAAAGAAATGACATGAAGTAATAGTAAGGAGTGTTATCTCCTACGCATTTGGCCGGCAGAGATGGGACAACAACACCTCCAAGAATTATGACGGGTTTCTAAAACATAATGAACGTTTTCTACATTTTCGTCATGCGCTTTGCTGCTTTCGTGTCACGTGATATTCCCCTTCTATACTATATATTTTGAATATACCAAACATAACCTCAAAATGTTTCAAGAGAGGAAATATCACGTGATACGAAACCATCAACGCGCATGACAAAAATGTAGCAAACGTTCAATACGTTTTATAAACGCGTCATAATTCTTGGAGGTGGATTTATCCTATCCCGACTCCCAGAGATAGGGTAGGTTGCCCGGTTGTGGGCATCACCTGGTTGTGGGCACCCTAGCATAACTTTCCACAATGAGCAGAAACAGTTAATCTCACGATTCACCTTGGTGCGCTATGTTTACACAATGATTTTGTGCTGACACCGAAGTAAAGAAACGCATTCGCCTAGTAGCTACAAGCGATTACATGTTTTGATCCGCGAAAATCGACAGTGATGTAGTTTCTCCTTGTGTTTGAAGTGCGATAAATCGAAGTGAATGAAAGCAAGAAAAGTCAGTATCATATATTTATAAAAGGAATTTAATATATTTTGTAATATCATATGGGTTTCATTAAAATTTTCGCACTAAAAAATTTTCTGATCATTTTTTAAAAGCTCTGCATTTTCCAGCATACACTGCGATTCCGACGACGAATAATTTTTATTTTCATTCTTATATTTATTTTTACAGATATGAAGGCTTTTTGATTATTTTTCATTAATCTTTGTGTCACTACAGGTTTGAAAAGGAATAAATTTCCTTTTTTCTTCCATTTCGTGGCGTTTGATTTCATATTTTTCAATATTTAGAAGACTTTTCAGGGGTGCCCACAAACGGTTAAAAAAATTTTTTCCGTCGAAATCGAGTACTCTATAAAAAGTTGAATATATATTTTTTTTCCAACAAAAGCGAATCAATCCTATCACTAGTAGTTAGCTAGCTTTCTATTGATATGCTTATTGCTGCATAAAATTTATTTGGTCAAATGTTATAAAGGAAATACCTAACTTTGCCCATAACCGAACCACCTCCACTACTACTCCTTACTATTACTTCGTGAGAAATGATTAGGAACTCTTCCATCTCACTTTTCCTGCTTTATCTTTTCCAAAACTCACAAGTGCTAGTCAAAAATATTTTTAGAAGGTTACGACAAAGCTCGACCAACAATAGAGCGAAATAGAAGCGAACGCGTAACAATCATCTCAAAGACTTCCAAGAATTAATTCATGAATATTTTGTTGATCGTTCATTTATTTTTAATCAGATTTCTTCCGTAGAAGTATTTGTTTACCATTTTAATTTATATTTTGAAAAAACTTTGCTCGGCCCCTCAATAATAAGTACACTGGAACCTGATTGCTGTCGACAAGCACTGTCGATCTCACGGTGCTTCTCTTCTCGACTCCTCACCTCCCCTCGTCAAATTTGGGAGCGACCCAACTTCTCAGAAGGACAGAAATCTAGGGGACTTAAATCCAGGTTTCAGTGTATTTATATTTCAACGCTTCTCAAACCAGCGTTTGTTGCGGAAATTAGCTTCCGACAGCTTTCGAGAACAGTCAACGAAATACACTGGACTGATGATTCATGTCCCATCTCGGTTGGTGAGTAGACCTATAATATCAGCGTCGTATGTACAGTGTTCGTCATGTATGCCTTAACATTTGTCACAAAAAATCCTAGTGATAAATGTTAAGGTATACATGACGAACACTGTACTAGTGTTCTGTAACGCCGTAAAATTTATTTAAATTTTACAGCTTACAAAATTACTAATTTTTCAGATTTTCTTAAATCCCTTTATTTAGAATTTTCGGAAGTTGAAAAGGTTATTGTTGAAATATTAGGTACATTTATATAGTATTATAATTACGAGCCTGTATATCCGTATATGCGTATAGCAGAGTGCGCGGCGGAGCGAACCGCAATAGTCAGTTAGCGTGGCTACTCTGAGATGTAGGAAGCTCTCAACGATTTAAATCCCTCTTTTTTTGTTGCTGTAATTTAAGTTCTTCTTTATAACCATGGCTAAATATAGTCTTTTGTGATTATTTAATCTGAGTTTTGATTCATGGACCCTAGAATATCAACATGGTAGCAGAGCGTGGTTTATTTCAAAAAGAAGAATAAAATTGAGGTTAGGTGAAGGCGTGGTTGCTGTGGAAGTAAATCGCAGTTTCCACATATCTAGTTGATTTTGAATACGAAAAAGAAAAATAATGTAAATATATGAAGGACAGAGTAGCTAAGTGAAATAACATAAAAAGGTGCATTAAAAATAATTAATTTTGAAGCCGATGTGAGCGGATTGGAAAAGAGCACATGCTTGAATATGAAAAGGTTGTGAGACCACTTGGTGAAATTTAAAGTTATACATGTCTGCAATGAGAGTTCAAGAACAGTATTAAGGTTTGAAGCACCGGTCAATTAAATGTCTACGATTGATAATTGGCTAAATAAAGAAAAAGAAGAAGATAGCGATTCAAGTGAAGAAATAAATAAAGAGATAAAGCACGTTAGAAAAGTCTTTCTGGAAACATTAAAAAAGGTATTGATTTTACAAAGAGAAATTACTGAAAGTATAAACGAGAAAGAAAAAATGGCTAAATACTCAAAAATTGATGATATTTCAAT
>UCOK01002376.1:0-25220 GCA_900474325.1 Synergus umbraculus | reverse complement strand
CATTATGAAGTAAACTTAAGAGTTAAACAGTTTAATGTTTAAAGTAAGTAATTTTTCATCTTGAAACGAGAGTTATTTGATATAAAATTATTTATTGTTCGTATAATTTCAAAATTTGGCGCCAACATAGCGCCATCTAGTGAATTTCAGGGCTAACTTTATTACCGATTTAAAATTGTTAAACTATAATGATTTATATAGAAATTGTTAATCTATATTTATTAAAATCATGTTTCCAAACATCACCATTAAACAATCATCTAACTTTTAGATAAATAATTTTTTAAATCACTGAAGTCGCGCGCCAATTGAAATATGAGGTTAGGGGAGTTTGTAATTTCTTTTAATTTTTTAACTTTATTGATTTGTATTACACAATGTTGAAAATAAGCTTCCAAATGCCGCCAAACGATTATAAATTGTTTACTGAAAGAAACTTGAAGAAATTTCAAAATTTGTGGTGCTAGTGATTTGATGACGTGCATCTGTTAGTGATTTTTAAAAAAATTTAATAACCCGCACAATATTGCCGTCCAAACGTCAAAGAAGGGTTTCCAATCGTGACCAAACGATGACCAAACGATTGGTGAAAGAATTTTTGAAAAAAATTAAAATTTGTTGTGCTAGTGATTTTTTTTTAAATTTGATAACCCATACAATATTGTCGTCCAAACGTCAAAAGTGGGTTTCCAAACGCGACCAAACGATGACCAAACGATTGATGGAAGAAATTTTGAAAAAAAATGAAATTTGTCGTGCAAGCGTGAAGTTAGCACTCCAATTTTGAAAAATCTATATTTTTGTGAGTTTTTGCGTCCAAACGACCAAATTTGGTTTCCTAACATGCCCAAACGATGACCAAACGATTCCATTAATAAAAAGTTTCATATTCTATGGTTGCTGTGCTAATTTCACGGACATAAAAAAAACAATATTAACCAAATTCCCCTCTCTCAAATGTCAGACTGCACATGCGCAGTGAACGCGCAGTGGTTATCAAGTGCGATTTGAGAAAGCTGATAATTTCAGACTGGTTAATATTAAGAGAGGAATACAGTTAATATTGCGAGGTTGTTAATATTTCGATGGTTAATATTGGGAGAGGCGAGTGTATTACGTGTACTACGTATGTGTGAAAATGTGTATATTAAACTTGAACTTGCCAAGTATCGACAGTGTTCGGTACCGATAAATCGATTAATGCCTTCCTTTGTAGAACCGGTAGAACCCAACCCTGGTTTCCATAAGACTCTAATGGATACCAGGGTTGGGTTGACATGTTTACTTAGTTTAATATACGACTTCCGATTGTTTCCAAGAAATTTGAAGAAGGGACTGATTTTTTTTCGGCATTTTTTGAAAAATTGGAAAAGTCCGATTTCGGTTTACATATGAGAACTTCACAATGAGTCAGTGTCCAATAGATATTATTGATGGCAGAAAAAACTTGTTCAGTTGCTCAGTTGTCGATCAATAACTTGCAAGTGCTCTAGCTCTATGCGTTTTTTGTGATTTTCTTCACTCTTCGTTAAGTTCATTTTAGTTGTTACTCACCTGCGATAACGGTAAATACACACCTTTTTAGTCTCACGAGTGATTAAACTCTTGTTTTTATACCTAAAATTACTCCAATAAAAATACAGATTTCTAATTCTTTGTCTGATTTTGAAATTTCCGTGATTTAATTTTTTTAAATCTAATGAAAATAATTAGTGTTTCTTTTTTCTTTTATTACAAACATGGGAATCTAGAGTTGAAATTTATTTTTCTTGTTCTCTTTCCACTTTTACTTGTCAATCTGGTTCCAAATTTTGGTTCTTCGTTACTTTTTAAGAATATTCACATCCGATTGAAATTCGGAATTTTGAGGTTAGGAAATTGGTGACCTCAGCGAACGTAAACAAAGAAACTTAATTTTTTTTTTAAATTTATATTTAGTCTAGAATTCAACAATTTGTCGAAATTATCAGATTCTATTTTTTATTAAAATGCTTTTATACATATTCCGTAATATTTTTTCTTAATTTGATGTTTAAGTGTCAGTGATTTCACCTGAGAATTCGTGGAATTAAAAGTGATGCGATTTATTCTCTTTATCTCTTACGAAAGACGGCTTTGTTTACTACATGATTCATTTACTATTTGAATTGTAAAAGCCTTGAACCTCACATTTTTCCTCTCACCTATTGTCACTTTATGATCATCTAAATTTAATTAATAGTCTTTTAAAATTCTCAGAAAAGATTACTTCTTTATTATTTTTATAATAAATTGTATATTTTAAAATTATTTTAGTCACCTCGTAGTAAAAAAAATTGTAGAAAATTTGTTGAGCTATTTACAATTATTGTTTTTTCAATTATCTGTGAAGTATTCAAGATATCGGAAAATCCATGTGAGAGTTCAAAATCATGAAAAAAGTGTACGAAAAAATTACTAGTACGAGATAACAAAAATTTCAGAAGAACATTAACTTTAAAGACTTATTTTTAATAATTTCAACTTAATAAACACTATCTTAAGGTCTAAAATTTGTCTTTATATTACAATTGTCACTGTTCAACAGATGCCGAGTGATTACGTTCTTATCATATAAGAAGTTATTGGTATTATATAAAAATTGACTTTCGGAATTTTTTTCTTTATGTTTTACTTAATTATGTACTTAAATACTTACTTGTCTTACCTAATTATTCATTCTTATTGTCGACATTCACATCATCAAATGTAATTTACGTAACAGAATGTTTTGAAGATTGTGCAAAATCTATTTTTGAATCCAAAATTACGGCCATGATTAGTTAAAAAGGTTTTATTTTCTTTTTCTTTTTTATTGTATAATTGTAAATTATTATTAAACATAACTTAAGATCAAAGGTTGTGCTAGATATAAGATCGGGAAATACAATCTCTTTTTTCACCTATTGAATTAAAGTAGACAAATCATAACTCAACACAAAATAACCAAATAAAAGAATGAGAAGTCTGAGTAAAAAAACTTTCGCACTTTGAATTGCATAATATTTATTTTTCAAATATCAATACAAAAATATGGAAATTTTCAGTATGCCAAAAATTACATTACATAATATTTGAACAGCCCCAAACTTAATATACAATTGAAAATTTAAATTTTGCGATTTAGTTTTTGAAACTTGTGAAATAAAAATGATCTTCCCTTTACAAATGAAATTCTAAGGATTTGCTGATTTTATATGAATTTTTTTTTATTTTTGCAGGATCTCAAATAGAAATGGCAACCACTCAGGAAGTGGAAACAGCAATACCATTACAGTATAATGATTCTGTAAGTAATAAAAGAAAAAATAATTTTAAAAATGCTCTTTATCAAAAAAGGAAATTCGAAATCATTTTATTACTTCCTCATAGAGGAAGCTTTGTAGTGGTGACAAAATCCAGTTTCCTAAAAAAGGTTTTTTTGAACATATTTCAAGGGCAATATATCTAATATGATGATCTGAAAAAATGTCCGGAGATGTGTGTGTGTATGTGTGTCACGATCCAGCAATTTCTTGAAAACGCGTAGAGATAAATTGATGAAATTTTGCATAGTTATTCCACTATATACCTAGTTGAATTTCTTACAAGGGTTTAACAAAATATTTAATTTTAAAAGTTTGATGTACTTTTATAATATTCGTAAAATTCATTTTTCCAATATAACTTCTCAAATATTGAAAATTTAAAGCTGATGTACGGAAAATGAAGATTCCTTTCATCAAGACGAATCGATTGATCTATATGATTAATGCATTTCATTAAAAAATAAGGAAGTTATGTTTATTTATAATTTTGAAAGTTAATTTTTCGCTCTATGTTTTCAAATAATCAAAATTTTGAGTTGACGTAAAGAAAATGAATATTCTTTGTGTCTAGACGAATCGATTCACCTAAAAGATTAATGCATTTTATAAAAAAATAAGAAAGTTATGCTTTATTTATAATTTTCGAAAATGAATTTTTTGAATAAAACTTCTCAAGTAATCAAAATTTAATGCTGATGTAAAGAATACTTAATGCTTCCTCTATGAGGAAGCAAATCATATTTGCTTACAGGAAGCAAAGTGTTCATTGAATGTGTACAAAAGTTGATACAACTTGACAGCTAGTTATTCTTTTATTTATTTTTATATTTTTGTTTTATTTATTAATTTTTTTCTTCATTTATTTTTCAGCACTGGAAAGGGATTTTTGAAAAGTATGATACAGACGGAGATGGAAAAATCTCGTATCATGAATTGAAAGCCATGATTCGTAGTCATGCGTTTTCGAACGATATTCCCACCCGAGTCGTCCGAATGATTATGTACAAAGCTGATGTTGACGATTCTGGATATTTAGAGTATCCAGAATTCATTGACATGGTTTGTTTCATTTACTTCATTACAAAAATATTTATTTTTAGGTTTTTTATACATTCTCATCGCAGAATGTATTTGCGTGTTCTTAAAGCAATGACATCTTTTTTATAATACATATAGAGATATGAGAAAATAAATAAATATGTTAGCATTAATTATAATCGTGTTAATAAACATTGCTTAAATTTCTATTCTAGATCCATCATAAAGATTTCCAGGGAGTATTTGGACATTTTATGCATCGATATGTTCACTCATTAATACCCCATCGTCCTGGAATGCCAGTACCTTCATCACGAGCAAGTACAAAGTACTCAAGTGACTTACCTGATGGACAATATGAGGAAGAATACAGTTGCCATCCGCCAGCCATCGCAATGGTAATAATTTCCGTTTTGGAAATTCTTCTATTTTTATTTGATACGATTGCGTATAGAGGACCAACCACAGTTGAAGGACCAACTGCCACTCTTTTTATATACAATCCGTACAAGAGGTACGAAGCCTGGAGGTACTTCACGTACATGTTCGTCCATGTAGGGTAAGTAAAATGGATATTCAATTATTGCAACCTCTTTGTCCAAATAACGAATCTTGGTTAATCAAATAAGTAACGAGGTTTAGGGCAGTCACTAGAGTCACTTAAACCTAAAAAGAGACATTTAAAGAAAAATCCCAGTTAAGCACACAAATTCCACATTTCGAGAAGTCTGAAAAACTAACTTAATTCTTTATCATCTTCAACGAGGTATTTGAAAAATACCAGTCAATACTTGCTATAAGAAACAAGCCGGCGTCCTAAGGTACTAAGATTAATTCTAACCCGAGTCAATCAGTCCACGAAACGGACTAAAGTCAGCCTAAAGTAGCTACTATATCTTTGAAAATAGTTTTTAGGCTTTGACTGGGATTTCTCTTTAAATGCCTCTTTTTAGGTTCAACTGACTTCAGTCCGTTTCGTGGACTGATTGACTCGGGTTAGAATTAATCTTAGTACCTTAGGACGCCGGCTTGTTTCTTATAGCAAGTATTGACTGGTATTTTTCAAATACCTCGTTGAAGATGATAAAGAATTAAGTTAGTTTTTCAGACTTCTCGAAATGTGGAATTTGTGTGCTTAACTGTATTACCATCAAGTTAGAACCTTTTGCACCTAAACCACAAAGTATCAAAAGTGCAGCATATTTTACCCTAGCTGTTAAATTTTTCCTACAGTTGTTTTAAGCTACAGAACAATAGAAGAACACAACAAATGTCCTGTAAAAATTTATGAATTTTTTACTGTTTTATTTTTATATATACGCACCGTTAATGAATGATCACTAATTGTGTAAATGTTTTAATTTAAGAATGACAAAAAGGATGAACGTGTGATTTTTGTTGACAATCGTGGGAAACACAAACCGATGTTTTTTAATGGGACTGAAATGTTTTCAAGTTGAATTCTGCATCTGACAATTTTTAAAATGCTAATCAATTCTTTAATATCCGTAGAACTTTTCACATCGTTGTGAATCTACTCGTGCAAATAATGCTCGGAATTCCTCTCGAAATGGTCCATAAATGGTGGAGAGTCTTACTAATTTACCTGGCTGGAGTTGTGGCCGGATCCCTCGGAACTTCCGTTTCCGATCCTGGAGTTTATCTTGCTGGAGCTTCTGGAGGAGTTTACGCTTTGATCACGGCCCATGTAGCAACAATCCTGATGAACTGGAAAGAGATGGAGTTCGCTGTCCTCCAGCTCCTCGTGTTTCTCGTCGTTACGGGTGTTGATGTTGGCCAGGCAATCTACAACCGCTACACAGAGGTGAACAATCAAATCGGCTATGTGGCTCACTTAGCTGGTGCGATTGCTGGTCTTCTTGTCGGAATCAATGTTCTTCGTAATCTCGAGGTTCAGAAGTGGGAAAAAGTTATTTGGTGGATTAGTATCTTCATCTACACTGCTCTTATGTCTGCGGCTATTCTCTGGAATATTTTAAATCCTGCACATTTTCCCCCGCCTAAGTATTAATGAATGGGATTTTTTAATTTTTAGAATTATATGGGAATTTTTAAATAAGATTTTGGAGTTATTTAGTTATGCTCGATTCTTGTGAAATAAGATAGATTTTTTAAATAGATTGAAACATCGATATTAGCAAAATCGAAACGAAATCATCCCTATGAGGGATCTCTTTTCGTGCAAGACATTTTTATACAAACATAGGTAAACTTAGTTTTTTTCAAGTTCAGGGAATAAGAACTTAAAAAAAGAAAAGTTTCGACTAAGGTCAAGACACAATATTTTTAGAAAATTTGCTTTAGTATAGCAAAGCCTATATCAAGAGTATTATTCTTAGAATGCAAACTCTAAGGTAAAAAAAAGCACAAATAATGTTAATTTTGAATGCATTTAATTCTGCATTTACTATTTTAATGTGACATATTTTTCCATACTTTAATAAGAAGCATATCAGTTTTTATTTTTTATATAAAATAAGTGCCTAGCTTTTATGGAGAAAAGAGTGTTCAGCTTTCTCTGTGCTGATTTAGCGTCCATGATATAGTATTAGATGATGAGCTTTTATAGAGCCATTCCTAGATTTTTCGAAAATATCTACATTGTCATATTGTATAAATGCTAGACTCTCAAGATGATTTAACAAGGGAACAATATATTTAATCAGATCTTAAATTCTTAAGAATTAGAAATAGGATTGTTCTGGACTCTTCTTCATGTTAAATGAAAAGTAAAATTTGTGTACCAGTGAGTTTAGCAATGATTTACGAGTATTAATTTTATGGAGACTAACAATGGCAGAAATATTTTCAATTAATCTTTTATTTTGATACAAAAAAATACGGACATTGTACAAGTTATTTAGTTAGTATATACTTGGTTGAATTATCCATCGACTTTGAACAGAAAACTTGCCCTTTGTATTTTTAAACGTTCTAGAAAAGTTGAAAAACCTGAAAGAATTAGTGGGAATTAGATATTAAAGAAGGAACCTAATATAATTTTACGTTTGTAAATTTGTAATGAATTTTTTAATATGAGAAAGGCGAGTAATTTTTTTGAATCAGAGAGACTGACGGATGATAAGGTATGAAAGACTTAAAATCATAAGGGATCTTAGCACCTGCTTCTCTGAGCGTTGCTAACTGCTGGGTCCCTTCTAATTCTGAGACTTTCTTTGACTTATGTAATAAATAATGGCTGCTATTGAAATCATATCTTAATATTTATAAGTATTATTTTTGCCACGACAATTTATAAATATTTTTCTGTATTAGGACTTTAGTCTGATATCATATTCTGCTTTGGAATGCAATACTCTTGTACCTGAAGCGCAGTGACAATTCAAGAGTGCAAAATAAATTTTTAAAAAAAATATTTTCCTTCTTTTATGTACATCCTAATAGATTATTATATAAATATATATTTATTTACTTATCCAGTGGTCGTTTTCACACTTTATATATCCACAGGTTGGATCCACGACATGTCCTAAGAAGGACATTAGACATATTTACAGAACGTTCCAAAAGCGTTTCTAATACTGTTTGCTCACTGAGAATGGTTATCAAAGACGTTCATTCTTTATCGAAAGTCGCAGCAAAACTGAAAGCTTCGACTTCGACATCGTCTTATTTTAGACTAGAGTGACTGGCGCAATTATTTAATTTTATATGCATAAAGGTTTTCTGTGAAATTATATTACGGCTGAATAGGTGAGTAATTATTTTTAGTCTTAAAGTCAGAATAATTATGGAAATAAGAGCTTAAGGGGTTATTCTACTTTATACGCTAAAAAAAGAGCTATTTTTGAACATTTTTTTTGAGTATATCATGAAAGATATGGAAATAAATATTTTTAGGTATGATAATATATGTCTTAAAGTACGTAAAAAATTTTTTGTTTATTAACTTTATTTCATGTTTATATTAAACGAGCTTAGGCCGCGCGCTTGAGCGCGCGGGTTTCGTCTATAGAAACTGAAATGATAATTTCAATTTGCGCGCCATATGAATTGACCAATAAGGTTAGCGCACTACGCATGAAGTTAGCTGAAAGGTAACGCGAAATGTGGAACGCAATGTGAAGTTGTCTGAAATCCATGTCTTTTTTAGAAAAGGATAAATAATGACTGTGCGTAGGCTTCTCAAAATCAAAGGGGTAAAGGCCTGATTACACGCTTTTAGGAAAATGTCCTTCTTCTCACTCTACCATGTGAATAGCTCATAAGTTTGTCTCATTCCACATTTTCCACACATTTTACCCGGAAAATGTGCGAGAATGAGACAAACTTATGAGATAGTCACATGGTAGAGTGAGAAGAAGGATATTTTCCTAAAAGCGTGTAATCAGGCCTTAAACGGTACCAGGGAAATCTCGGTAACGGCTACCTTAAAAAATCAAAATGGATTAGATTCAGTATAACAAATACTAGGTCTGTAACCTCTAATAATTAATATTTATGTAAAAATAACAAAATGGCGGACAAAAATCGAAAAAGAAAAAAAAATTTCTTTTTTTCCAGTGTTTTTTTACTTAAACTATTAGTAAAAATGTTATATTTTAATATATTAGAGGTTACAGACCTAGTTCAATATGTGTAGAATGTGTAATTTAAATTTCATAAGGATCGGTCGAATAGTTTTCATAAAATCCTTGGTACCGTTTTAAAAACGCTGATTTGAGAAAAACGCGTTTAAGACAATAACAATGCAATAAAATAAATAAAAAACAATTTTTTACGTATTTTAAGATATGTTTTGTCATACCTAAAAATATTTATATCAATATCTTTCATGACATACTCAACAAAAATGTTGAAAAATAGCTCTTTTTTTTAGCGTATAAAGTAGAATAACCCCTTAAGTCACGGAAAGGCTATAAGGGGAAATTTCATTTCACAGAGGACTCTCATTAATATGAAATTGAGTAATTGCATAAGGGGAACTAGTCACTTCAGTCTAGAATATAAAGACTTAGGAGCTCCAGTCTTGCTGTGAATGTCGATACAGAATGAGCGTTTTTGACAATCAATGTTTTCGAATCAATAAATTCTTTTTAATATGCACGGGATTATGGCCTTATTTGAGCACAGGAAGAAAGCGTTTCATGCGAACAATTGTTCTCATTGTTATTTCACTTTATCTTATCCCTCCGGTATTTAATTTTTTCAAATATTGCTAAACATAATAGAATAGTTAGCATTCAAATTATATCAAATGTGATAATCATTTTCCAAACTTGTAAAGCATATCAAATATTGTGTGAAAGACTCTTTTAGGAAATATTTTTTTTAAAAAGCTTTGCTTATATTGTAGTTTTGAAATATTTTTCCTAGATAGGTGGTATATATCAAGTGTGGGATAAGATGAATTTGATGGTCGAGATTTCTTCTTTTTTTTCTATTTTTAAGTAGAAATAAAACAATGTTTAATAATTAAACATTGTATTATCTCAACATAATATTAATTATTTATTAATATTAGCTTTGTTTGCTTATTATTTATATATAAATATTTATGTAAAGCTGAAAGGAACTCTTGGACTGCATTGAATTAAGTGAACGGCAGTTACATTTATCAGGAGAAGAAGTTAATATTCTGCAAAGGCATGGAGAAAATGGAAGGAGATTTACGCTTGTTTATTTTAGTAAAAATTGAAAAGGAATATTTCAATATTACTTTAAATAATAAAATGTAGTAATATTTCATTTATAAATACACTACCGTCGGAAATTGTCCGTACGATTGGCGCAAGCACTATAAAAATCAGTGCTGGCTTTGAACTACGATAACTTAGTGAAAAAAAGAGGTAGAATATTTTTTAAAAAACAGTTGGAAAGCTTATGAAATTCCACATCTACTGGTGCCAATCAGATTTTTTTGACTTTCTGAAAAGAATACAGCACGTGAGAAGTTTTAAAAAAAAAATTCAAGATTTTCTCAAATTTTGTACCTCGATTTCAACTTTTTGCATGACCTAGGAAAATTGTTGCAAAAATTTGAAAATTATACAACATAGAGCCTAAAACTTTATCTTTAATTTAAGCCAAAGAAACTTAAAAAATATTCATTGATTCTCGAGATACGATTAAAAATGTTCAATCGTATTTGAGTTAAATTTTAATCGATGAAAATACCATACTGCAAAAAGATCAAAGTCTTTTTTATGATAATAAATTGTCACAAAGTGTTTGAAATTCTTGAATTGTTGAGGGGCTCCATCGGAAAAATAAATACAATTCTTTTTTATTGGACGAAAGTTCGAAAGAAGTTCATTAAATATTTTCAATGAATTTTTTTCGAGCTCCATCCATTCAACTCCTCCATTAGAGTTGTATGAATGGGCCCAACGCGATCCTTCGAAGTCAAATATTTCTATTGCTTATACGAACAAGAAATCTTAGAATGAAGCAGCTGATTTTCTGAAACAACGTATTGATGATTGTAAAATTACTCATAAAATCCACTATATCGAACCGATTGGGGATTGCGAGCTCAAAATAAAAATTTATTCTCGCTGTCCAAATTTCAAGACTGTCAGCTTCTTACGTTCGTATAAGAAAAGGCAATCATAAAAAGTGTTGATTTAATGTTTATTTTTTCTCAAATTTGTTGTATAGTTATACTGTAATAATAATTAAGATGCAATTGTCTGGAATCTATTCGAATCGCGCCACCCAGCTCGCGCGCAATAGAAATAATCATATTAAATAAAGTATTGGGCTGCCCACTTTTTAATTTTGGGACAATGTTCCACACACTATAATAACAAATTACAGAAAATTTCATTCAAATCGGAGATATCTTTTTCGAGATATTTCAAATTGTTTAAGAAATTGTTAAATAACTATTACTCAAAAAATGATTTTTTGACCATTCAAATGTGCACATTCAAGTGAACCGTATTGCACATTTCGTCCTAAAATTTCAAATCCTTATTTGAAAAATAGGCGATTTGTGAAGTATTATAAGAAAACCTGTTTTTTTGGATCGAAAAATTGAAAAATCGATATCCCGAAAATTATCAACATCATATTGAAAAAAAAATACGTGTCCTTTCTTTTTGTCTATAAAAAGAGAGAAAAAAGTTTCAGCGCAATCAAAATTTTGGTTGTAAATTTGAAATGAAATGACCCATTTATATCTTAATTCAGAATGTTCTATTTAAATTAGGTTTTCCGAAACAATAGAATCTTTTTTCTCATCCTGCTTCTTTTTTATAATGGGACTTACGGCCATTCTATTAAGCGCTGCCCTAACCGAGGTACAATTTATTATTTTTTATAAATTTTATTTTAGGTAATTAAAATTAGCCTGAGAAAAGAAATTTATAAACCGTTATTTTTTAGGTGGCCTTGAATTTGAACGAATTTGATGTTGCATTAAAATTTGGAGTTTATTCGTTTGGATTAATTGTTGATCTCTTTTTTAACGATTTGCCTGCCCAAAGATTAATGGATTTCAGCGCTTCGGTTCAAGATCATATGTATGTATTTTTATATCACATTTTATTTATTTTTGTTCATATAATATATTTTTTAATTTATCATAATAATTTAGACTTGAAGGAATGTGGTACCGATTGCCTTGGAAATTTCAAAAATTACTATTAATTATTATACCGAGGGGAAATATTCCGTGCATATTGACTGCTGGTTAACTTTATTTAATGTCCTTTCCGAATTTTACTTTCGTATGAATAAATTTGTGTTTCTTTGTTTTATATTACAAATTTGACTTTTACAGTAAAGTATAAACTGAATAATTTATATTTTTTATCTAGGTTCTTCAGCTATCACTGTCTTATTTTACACTTATGACTTCATTGAGCGCTTGAATCTTTGTTTTTACTTATTTTACTTTGTATTTATTTCTCCGAAAGATTGTAAGTCAATCCATTTTTCTATTGAACCATCAAAACAATGGAATACGAACTACACGAGAATTATAATAGTTGGTAATAAATTTCAATTTAGTGTTAAGGGTGTTGGTACCAAGTTCTAATCTAAAAATTCGAGTTATTCATTTTACTCAACAAATATTAAATTTGGAATTTTTTCTCTCTGTAGAATTAATCAATTTTTAACTACAATTATGCGTGCAGAGCGAGAAAATATCTAATTCAAATATTTTTTAAATAAAATGGAAATATTGTATTTTGAACTTAGATTTTGAATTCTTTGTTTTATGTAAAAAGTATCGAAATTAAATATTTTTTCTCTCTGTATGCAGTCTTATATTTGAAAAAAGATTAGCGATACAGAGTGAAAAAATATTTATCTACAATTTTCATTGAGTTAAATGAAGAATGGAATTTTAAGCTTAACACTTGGGTCCAACGTCCGTAAGGTCAATTTATCTCGGGCATGTACACTGCGTATCTTCGACAAGTTTTTAGTTTACTTTATTTTAAATTATTAATTATTTATAAGAAAACGTAATAGAATTTAATTTATTTCATAAAAGCAAGAATTAAAATCAAAGATAAGACTATAAATCGTTATTGTGGTCAGGCTTGGTGGGCGAGAGAAATAAAAACAGTTCAAATGTAAATATAAACAAAGCATCTAATGTCAAAATCAGCTGATATTTATAAATACTCAACGATAAGAAATACGAATGCGACCGTTATGACAAAGCGACCAATACATGTTACGAATCAAATACAAATCGAAATCAAATATACATATTATAAAATACCGTACACACACACATCCATACATGGAATTATGCGAAAGTATAAATACACGTTAAATCGAACCTCGAAAGAATATGAATAAAGAATAGAATATGCGATAAAACATTAGTCAATAAATAAATCAATAAGATTTGTGAAGATGGAAATTCATAAGAGACGGGTAAGCATCATTGTAACCACTCGAAACAACGGAAACGAAATACCTGCGAACTATGAGCAATTGCGAGAAAATCGGCGGGCCGTCAAGATTAATTATGTCAAGGCGAATATATTTTGAAGATTATTCCTTAGCGATCGTCTCTGAACTCATAAGTACTTCCGGAGTTCGCACATTTCACTCCTCGATCTCCTGGATTCCCAAAATCTCTCCACGCATCAAGGTAACATCAAAAGGGACAATGGAATAAATAAATGACCTATATCACACCATAATAAATCAAGTAAAACGAATAATATGAGCGCCACACTATAACACAAATAAACACACAAACACTTGTAATAAAACCAATCGCAACATTTTATATTAATAAAATAAAGGAAAGAGACTGAAAGACAATTTACCTCTCAGAATCCCTTTGAGCTCGAGAGAGTGGCGCCTAAGATGCCCAATGGTCAAGCGAGCAAGAATTAGAATATGAAATGTGCAAATTACACCAGCTCCGCTTGTCACCGAGCCTCTCCCCGCTCCCCACTCTTCCGATGAAATAATATTAATTGATTGGTTTTACTACTCACGGATCACATTCATACATTTTAATTTAAAGAAGGGCGCACAATTTAAATACACCGCTTCAAACACAAAAGAAAATATTTTGTTCATTACATTTCTTTCTACGAAGGATTCAAAATTTTGTTAGTTATTATTTAAAATAAGGAATAATTTTATTTTGTATAAGACTTCATCAAAATGTTAAATATATATAGTCTGTTTCTAACACAATTTATTGAATTTATTATGAAATGTATACTAAAAAAGTGGCCAAGGTTTGGAATAGGAAAATATAAACAAAAGGAAGGGGAACGGTGGCTCGGTGGAGGGGCACTAGCTGGAAAACAAGAGAGGAAAAATCAGTTGATATTCTATCGTTCTATAGACAAGTCGAGGAAGAATGAAGATGAATGAAGATATCAGAGAGGACAACGAGGAACTCACGGATTTGAGACAAATTATACGAGTGGATACAAAATATTCAACCAATAACAAAGAACGATTTGGAACAGACAGACATTGAACCCGAGATTGTAAGGGTCCTGTCTGTTCATACCGTGATTGTAAAAGGAGTCATCATTCGTTACTGCATGAGACCTTCTTTGCTACTTATTAAATTGGGGGTCAATCGAGCTTACTTATATCTGTAGAGAGTAGACGAGACAATCAGGATAACAAATTGTGACAGATACTATTAAAAGTGATTCAAGTTCAACTTCATGGACCAAAAGGAGGGACCATATTAACTTATGCAATGATGTACGATGGAGCGGCAGTAACATTAGTCGAACCAAATTGGCAAATAAAATCGATGCAATCGGAACGCGGATGACTTTAATCGTACAAGCCATAGAAATTAATTAATTAAGTCGTAAAATTAACTTAGGAATCAGCAATAGTCACGGGAACGATATTCAACATGAAAGGAGTCAGAACTATAAAAAACTTACTAATACCGTTGCAAAGCATAAAGGCAAAAAAATATCGAAGAATGCAAACATTTGGTGGATCTTGGAATTAGGTACTACACTAATATAAAACCCAAGATTCTTATTGGACAATATAACTGGTATTTGATTACACCTTGGGAAATTCGTACTTCTACAATAAACGATCCAGTAGCTTCTCTCACTGCTCTCGGATGGGTAATACATGGCGACATTCAAACGAAATCACAACGGAGAACAAAACGTGCTGCTTTAATGACAAATGAAGATTAGTGTATCAACTGCGATTATGATGCCCTAGAGGAATTAATTTACATACATTGGTGAAAATTAACTTTATGCTGGAAGTGATTGGTGTAACAACTAATAATAGAAAAAGTGATCAAGAAAAGCGTGTTGAACAAGCCCTGGCTGAAAATACACGCCGTATTGGAAAAAAATGGGAGACTGGGCTGTTGTGGAAGGATGACTCTGTAAGAATACCGGACAATAAATCATATGCCTAATAAAGATTGAGAGCAATTGTAAGGAAAATGGACAGAGATTCTGAATACGGCAAAATTTATGAAAAAGAAGTCCAAAATCTCATACAGACTGGTTACGAAAAAAGGTAGATCAGGTGGATAATAATGGGCGTATCTGATATTTACCAAGCTTCGGAGTAACAAATCCTAATAAACGTGGTAAGCTGCGACTTGTATTTGATGAATGTGCAGAGACACATGGAGCCTCCTTGAACCACCAATTATTAATGACCGGGCCAGATTTCGTCAAACAATTACTTGGTGTTCTTATGCAATTCCGACTTGGAAAGATAGCATTTACGGCAGACATCAAAGAAATGTTTTAGCAAGTAAAAACCTACAAGAAAGATAAAAGTTCACAACTTTTTCTATGGCGAGGCTGGGAAAGACACTCTGAACCGACAATATATGCAATGACATTACAATGGTGTTCAATGCTGCATCTTCGCCACATTGATATGGCTCAATATAACAATAAGAGAAATTCTCGAGAATTTTAAGATCTATATCCGGATGTCGTTAAACCTATATTAGAGAAGCATTATGTGGACGATTCTTTATATCAGCATTAAATATAAATTATTTCAGAAATTATAGTCGAAAAATTATTTTTTTAAAAATACAACTAACCATAACTTTCTTATTTTTCAATTAAATGAATTAATCTTACAGGTCAATCGATTCGTCTCGATGAAAGGAATATTAATTTTCCGTACATCAGTTTTAAATTTTCAATATTTGAGTAGATGTAGTGGAAAAATTAATTTTACGAAAATTATAAAAGTATATGAAACTTGTAAAATTAAATATTTTGTTAAACCCTTGTAAGAAATTCAACAAGGTATATAGTGGAATAACTATGCAAAATTTCTTCAATTTATCTCTACGCGTTTTCAAGAAATTGCTGGATCGTGACACACATACATACATACATACACACACACACATGCATCCGGACACTTTTTCAGATCATCATGTTATATATATTGCCCTTGAAATATGTTCAAAAAACCTTTTTTAGGAAACTGGATTTTGTCCAGTCAAAGCTTAAAAACTATTTTCAAAGCGTCCTAAAGTACTAAGGTTAATTCAAACCCGAGTCAACCAGTTCACGAAACGGACTGAAGTCACTTAATCCTACAAAAGAGTTACATAAAGAAAAATACCACTCAAGAATTGAAGCTAATATTGGAAACTACACCAGAGCTATAGTTTTGTCCTCAAATTCTAAGACTAATATTGAGGTATTTAAAGCAAAATACCAGTCACGAATTAAAACTAATATTTGAAACTAAGCACAGCTGTAGCTTTGTCCTTAAATTCTAAGACTAGTTCTATAATTTGGGGGGAGACTTTTAGATCGTAATAATTTAGACTTGAAGGAATGTGGTACCGATTGCCTTGGAAATTTCAAAAATTACTATTAATTATTATACCGAGGGGAAATATTCCGTGCATATTGACTGCTGGTAAACTGTATTTAATGTCCTTTCCGAATTTT
This sequence comes from Synergus umbraculus, assembly GCA_900474325.1. Taxonomy (NCBI): domain Eukaryota; kingdom Metazoa; phylum Arthropoda; class Insecta; order Hymenoptera; family Cynipidae; genus Synergus; species Synergus umbraculus. The sequence goes on along the minus strand of UCOK01002376.1, from coordinate 8,455 downwards.
ACTTTCGTATGAATAAATTTGTGTTTCTTTGTTTTATATTACAAATTTAACTTTTACAGTAAAGTATAAACTGAATAATTTATATTTTTTATCTAGTTTCTTCGGCTGTCACTGTCTTATTTTACACTTCTGACTTCATTGAGTGCTTGAAACTTAAAAATCTGATATTTATACATAATTTTCATGTAAAAGTTTTAAAATCATTATACAATTTCTTGCCATTAGTAATCAATTCCTAATAGTAAAAATTTCTTTGCGGTGGTTTCAACGAGATCTCGTTTTGAATATAGTCTTTGAAGTAAAACACATTTGTGTATACGTCTGGTATTCCAGAAGCACAAATTTTACTTCCCCAGGAGACGATTCCAATGATTTCATTATTCAGAGCCAATGGGCCACCACTGTCACCCTGAAACGAAATTCATTCATTACATTGAAGTCTCGATTTAATCGGTTTATTACCAAATGTTATATTTTTCGTGTACACCCAGAAAAAAAGTTTGTTTGAATCAAATAAACGTATATTTACCTCAGGGACAAAGAAAAAATATCTTTGAATTAAATAAAGTTTATTCGATTCAAAGATATTTTTTCTTTGAATCAAAAAAATCAAAGAAAACATATCTTTGAATTCAAATCAATCAAATCAATTTTATTTAATTTAAAGATATTTTCTTTGGCTCTGTAGGAAATATATGTTTATTTGATTCAAAGAAACTTGTTTTCTGGGTGTAGTTCATGTTCTGTTGTTCTGATGGTTCAACAGAAAAATAGCCCACTTTGTTTTTCATTCTCCCAAAGAAAAGTCAACCATTTTTCTATGGTTTATGAATTATTTACCTCGCATGTGTCCTGCCCAGGTGCATGAAAACTACAAATTTGTCCTGGGTTCAGTCGTGTCCTCATGAATTGTTCACAAATATCATAATGCACAACATAGGGATTCACTTTTTTGAGAATAGTGCTAATTTGTTTGTTATAACTGGACATGTAACCCCATCCAGCGATGACAGCTCTGGATTCATCGGCAAAGTCTCTGCTTGCCAACTCGATTTTATTCTGATATTGGTTGAAATTAATCGGTGCAACTAACTGTACAAAAAACAACAAAGTGCGCTTAATGGACATCTATGAAATTTTTAATCTGTAATCTACTTACATACTTTTTTTAAGGGGAGACACCACCGAAATTTCAACCCGTTTAAATTTAAATGGCTAAAACGTGTTGATTTTTTTATAGCATTATTTCCGACGTAGAATGACGTAACGTATTAAAAAAAATTATAGAAAAATTATTGAGCTAATTATAATTTCATTTAAATTATTTAAATTTTGCCCTTAAAATTGATCTTCTTTTGTAATTTTTGTTACTTCACATTGGCAATTTTTTTGTACGCTTTTTTTTACGATTTTGAACAAACTCTCGTTTGGATTTATCGATATCTTGAATACTTGAAAAAATAAAAATTCTAAATAGATCAAAAATTTTTCTATATTTTTTTAAAGCATTATTTTCGACATAGAATGACGTAACGAATTAAAAAAATTTAGACACTTTTTTTAGCTATTTATAATTTAATTTAAATAATTTAAACTTTGCTATTAAAATTGATCTTCTATAATTTTTGTTATTTCCCATTGGCAATTTTTGAGTACGCTTTTTTTACGATTTTGAACAAACTCTCGTATGGATTTACCGATATCTTGAATACTTGAGAAAATTAAAATTCTAAATAGCTCAAAAATTTTTATACATTTTTTTAATACGTTACGTAATTCTACGTCGAAAATAATGCTATGAAAAAATCATCACCTTTTCGCTATTTAAATTTAAACGGGTTAAAATTTCGGTGGTGTCACCCCTTAATAAAAAAGTCTTTTACTACAAAGGGCAAAGATATTGTTATACATATCGATTGTTCCATAAATTTTGTCGTACATACTTAACTTTCAAAGTCTTTCATGCCAAGTACTTTTCGTCTAATATTCCTTGGGAAAGTACTTGGAAACACTTTAAAAAATAGGCATGTACGACAAAAATTATGGAACAATCTTTGTAAATGTGTTCTTGCAAATATGGTTGCCTTTTCGGATTGAACTGAAGTTTCAGACGTTTAGTCTAACATAGTTTTCTTATTATTTTATTTTTTTTAGGATATTATAAGGACTTCTTGAGGATATTCAAGAGTTTTTACAAGATTTTATTGTATTTTTAAAAGAGTTTGAAGAGTTATTAAGAGGAAATATCCTCTATTAAATTAATATAATATATTACAGAGATTTTTATAAGTTACATAAGATTTCAGGACATCTTAAGGGATTTCATCAGATTTTAAGTGACATTAAGGTATTTTAAGGGATTTCAAGAGATTTCGAGATATTTTAAGTAATTTAAATAAAATTTCAAGGAATTGATTCTAATTTAGACGAAATCAAATGAAATTCCTTAAAATATTTTTAAACTAGCTGTGAAGTTGTATCAACTTTTGTGCTCATTCAATGAGCACTTTGCTTCCTGTAAGCAAATATGATTTGCTTCCTCATAGAGGAAGCATTAAGTATTCTTTACATCAGCATTAAAATTTGATTACTTGAGAAGTTATATTCAAAAAATTCATTTTCGAAAATTACAATAAAGCATAACTTTCTAATTTTTTTATAAAATGCATTAATCTTTTAGGTGAATTCATTCGTCTAGACACAAAGAATCTTCATTTTCTTTACATCAGCTTTAAAGTTTAATTATTTCAGAAATTATAGTCGAAAAATTACTTTTTTAAAAATACAATTAACCATAACTTTCTTATTTCTCAATTAAATGCATTCATCATACAGGTCAATCGATTCGTCTCGACATGAAGAATATTCATTTTCCTTACGTCAACTCAAAATTTTGATTATTTGAAAACATAGAGCGAAAAATTAACTTTCAAAATTATAAATAAACATAACTTTCTTATTTTTTAATGAAATTCATTAACCATATAGGTCAATCGATTCGTCTCGATGAAAGGAATATTGATTTCCCTTACACCAGTTTTAAATTTTCAATATTTGAGTAGATGTAGTGGAAAAATTAATTTTACGAAAATTATAAAAGTATATGAAACTTGTAAAATTAAATATTTTGTTAAACCCTTGTAAGAAATTCAATTAGGTATATAGAGGAATAACTATGTAAAATTTCATCAATTTATCTCTACGCGTTTTCAAGAAATTGCTGGATCGTGACACACATACACACACACACACATCCGGACATTTTTTTAGATCATCATATTAGATATATTGCCCTTGAAATACGTTCAGAAAAACCTTTTTTATGAAACTGGATTTTGTCACCACTACAAAGCTTCCTCTATGAGCAAGCAATTACTTGAAATTCTTTTAAATCATCTGTAAATGTCTTCAAATACTTTGAAAAATTTCAAAATTTCATGAAGTTCATTAAAATCTCTTGAAATCTCTTAAAAGCTCCTAAAATTTTCAATCGTTCACAGTCTCTTTAAATTTCTTTCAACTTCTAAGAAATTTCTTGAAATCCCCAAAAACGCTGGGTAAATTTCTGCCAGTAAATAAATAAAAATTATAGGTTTTGGAAACTTTTTAAAAAATATTTTGATTCCAATGAATATAAAAATAAAAAATCGTTTGACTAGACGTCTGAAACTTCAATCCAATATTTTTCGGTAATAAGTTACTTTAATAAAAAAAATTGGTGCTGTTTACCGTCAAAATCGCAACATCGTTGGAAACGCTGGTATCTAGACTCGAATAGTAATCATCGTGTATTACAAATCGCCAAACTTTGTGTGTCTGGCCACCTTGATACAAATTGACTGTTCCGGTAACGACAGTTATACGGCTAAGTTCAATTGGTGTCTGAATTTTCTGCATACAATGTGCAGCTGTTAAAATATGTTGGTTACTGATGATTGCTCCACCACAATAGTGTTGTCCATCTTTACGAATCGAAACTATATACGGATAATCTCCAGGTTTTGCATTGGTTCCTCCGACAATTTTTTGTGGTGGAGCTCCATTGGCTATAATGGTAAAACTACCTTAAAACTTACTTTTAAAAAATATTTAAATCCTCAGTATTTAAATATAACTTTAATGTAAATATCTATAGTGTGGGAAAGTTTTCAGTGTTTTAAGGGCATGTATTACTTACCCGATCCCTACCTTACCGACATTTTTTTCTCTGTAACGCTACGTCTACATTTATTGAGATACCACATTGAAAATTTCTATATTTGAAGCTAAAGCCTTAAGGTACGTTTGTCTGATCCTAAATATTGACATTTAAGAAAAAAAATATGAAATCAGAATTAAATTAATCAGTGAATTTTATGTCATTATTGGAATATAAAAACAAAAGGATTCGCTTAATGGCATGTGATACTTTACCATAAGAGCAAATTAGTTAAATTAATTATACATTCATAATAATAGATATTTTTAGTAAATAAGAGTCTAAATATCTATTATATAAATTTATAATTGGTTCAACTAATTTGCTCTTATGGTAAAGTGTCACATGTCCTTAAGGATGTTGGAGCCAAGTTCTAAACTTAAAATTCGATTTCTTCATTTTACTCAACAAATATTAAATTTGGAATTTTTTCCCTCTGTAGAATTAATCAATTTTTAACTAGAATTATGCGTACAGAGCGAAAAAATATTTAATTCAAATAGTTTTTATGTAAAATGCAAATATGCAAGAAGTATCGAAATTAAATATTTTTTCGCTCTGTATGCAGTTTTATATTTAAAAAAAGATTAGCGGTGCAGAGCGAAAAAATATTTATCTATAATTTTCGTTGAGTAAAATGGAGAATGGGACTTTGAACTTAATACTTGGGTCCAGCGCTCTTAACTGATAATTATAATTATTTAAGTGCGAATTCTCAAACAAGAATTTAAGCGGTATTTAAGGCATGTGATACTTTACCATAGGAGGAAATTAGTTAAACCAATTATATATTCATAATAATAATAATTTATAAATTAAATAAAATTATGTTTCTTAACGTTCTATTAAAATTAAAATTGTTGAAAAACTAAAGTTAGAAATAGTATAGTTTTTTTTACCTAGAGCAACGATGCATGCAAACAAAAGAGAAGTACGAATTTTACACTTCATTCTGATGTTAGGTTCACCAGATTTACAATGGGACTATCGAAATAAAATAATTTGTCAATATTTATATGTCGTAAAAAGTGCTTTATTGACACTTGTCTCTCATTTTAAAATAATAAAAGATTAAACATCTGGAAATTCCATAATAATCGGAATAAGTAGAGTCAGGTGAGTTTATTATTTTCCGTGCTAGCACAGGTGAAGTATAAATTCGCGTCCTGTAATTTCCCAAATGACGTATTCGCATTGTTTCTTAATGTATTGATAGTTTTTGTAAAATCTTCAATCCTCACTTCTCTATCTCTTTCTATCTCTGTATATACCTGTCTATCCATTTTTTTCTCCTTGTCTATCTCAATTCACTTCTATCTCTTTCAATCTCCAGTTCCCTATTCCTTTCTATCTCTTGCCTAGTCTTGTCTATCCCTCTCTATCTCCTACCAATTTTAATTCACTCCTGTCTCTTTCAATCCTCACTTCTCTATTCCTTTTTATCTTTTGCCTATTCTCGTATATATCTTTCTATCTCCTTGCCAATCTAAATAACTCTTATTTATCTCTTTCAATCCTCAATTCTATCCTTTCTACCTCTCGTCTAAACCCGTCCACCTTTTTCTACTTCTTTGTTAATCTCAATTCCGTCCTTTTTCTTTCAATCCCCATTTCTATATTGCTTCCTATTTCTCGTTTATTCTAGTCTATACCTTTCTAACTATAGAAGATAGGCTGAGGGATAGGAAGAGATAGATATCACCGGACACGGGAATATAATTCATTTTATAATTATGATGAACAAATTGTCAATATTATGAAGAAATGTAAATTTTTTTTGTCAGGTTGACGTAAGTGTTTTCGGGGAAGTCAGATATTTATGTAACTTTTACCAAATGTTGAAATGTTGATGGAATTTGGAAGCTCAAGCCTTATTAAAAAAGCAAAACAAACAATATGAATCAGTGATATAACTTTCAGACTCGATCAAATATACATCAAAGATAACATAAAATTTGGAAAAATATTAATATTTTTTAAAAATAATTTCGACAATGTAATCTAATTTTCAAAACAGCTATCGAAATTCTGGATTTTAAATGCGAGAAGTTATTCCGATTTGAATTTTTGCCCATGTTACATACGCCCTTTTTAACCCCTTGTAACATTCGTCCTTTTTTTATCCCACAGGACGAACACACTTTTTGACCCCGCGAGACATACGCCTTTATTGACCTCCACCTAACACATCCTTATTGATTCCCATGTGATGAAATAAAACTGTTAGTATTAATTATAATCGTATTGATAAACATTGCTTCAATTTTTATTCTAGATTCATCATAAGGATTTCCAGGGATTATTTGATAGGATTGCGCATAGAGGACCAACCACAGTTGAAGGACCTACTGTTTTTAATTTACAATTCGCAGAAGAGGTATGAAGCCTGGAGGTACTTCACATACATGTTCGTCCACTTAGCGAAAGTTAAATGGATTTTCAATCACTGTAACCCCTTAGGCGAACAAATGAATTTTGCTTAATCGACTAAGGAAAAGTAAATTGCATTTTGAGAAAAATTCGGGATCACCAATATAGTATTTCTAGCAGTATTGATATTCCTATGATACTAATATTTTTTATCGAAGCAAAGAATATTAAGTAACGAGGTCTCGGGCAGCCAACTAGAGTTACTTAATCCTTCAAAAGAGGCATTTAAAGAAAAATCCCAGTCAAAGCTTCAAAACTATTTTCGAAGATATAGCAGCAACTTTAGGCTTTGTAGAAGCCTGCGTCCTAAAGTACTAAGGTTAATTCAAACCCGAGTCAACCAGTCCACGAAACAGACTGAAGTCACTTAATCCTACAAGAGAGGGATATAAAGAAAAATACCAATTAAAGCTTAAAAACTTAAATCTAAAAAAAGACATTTAAAGAAAAATACCAGTCAAGAATTAAAACTAATATTTGAAGCTACAGCACAGCTGTAGCTTTGTCCTTAAATTCTAAGACTAGTTCTATAATTTGGGGGGAGACTTTTAGATCGTTGAAGTATGTTCTTGAGAGGCTTTAAGTTTTTGAATGAAGGCACCATCGCAGCCATGTCAAAGTTGTGCTGAGTGCTAGGAATTTTCAAAGATGGTCGCTGAACTTGGACTTTGGGTTTAGATATGAGATTCGGCAGGGAAGATGAAGGAGTCAGCCAGCTTTTGTACAAATGGCGTTTTTGTCTACGTAAATGATGTCTTGCTCGTCGTCTGAGCTGGCTATCTGATTGGCAAATTGATAGCCAGTTACGAGAGACCTGAGCGGCATTCATAAGAGATTTGATGTCCAAGCGACGTAGAATGAGCTGGCTTATTTCTAAAGGAAGTTCGCTGATAATATCCGTCTTCTTCTGGCCAACGCCGAAGAAATTCATTAGTTTCCTGAAGTAATCCATGTTTACTGTACGAGTCAACAGTTGGAAATGAGTCCTGTGTCCGATCGGCAAGGTCTTTTATACCCTTGACCCAGCGGGGTGCCGGTCCTCTGCAGGTAGCTGGCCCAACAGGGTGCCTGTTCTCTTCAGGTAACTAGCCAATCAGAGGACAGGCACCCCGCAGGGTCTAGGGTATAAAAGACCTTGCCGATCGGACACAGGACTCATTTCCAACTGTTGACTCGTACAGTAAACATGGATTACTTCAGGAAACTAATGAATTTCTTCGGCGTTGGCCAGAAGAAGACGGATATTATCAGCGAACTTCCTTTAGAAATAAGCCAGCTCATTCTACGTCGCTTGGACATCAAATCTCTTATGAATGCCGCTCAGGTCTCTCGTAACTGGCTATCAATTTGCCAATCAGATAGCCAGCTCAGACGACGAGCAAGACATCATTTACGTAGACAAAAACGCCATTTGTACAAAAGCTGGCTGACTCCTTCATCTTCCCTGCCGAATCTCATATCTAAACCCAAAGTCCAAGTTCAGCGACCATCTTTGAAAATTCCTAGCACTCAGCACAACTTTGACATGGCTGCGATGGTGCCTTCATTCAAAAACTTAAAGCCTCTCAAGAACATACTTCAACGATCTAAAAGTCTCCCCCCAAATTATAGAACTAGTCTTAGAATTTAAGGACAAAGCTACAGCTGTGCTGTAGCTTCAAATATTAGTTTTAATTCTTGACTGGTATTTTTCTTTAAATGTCTTTTTTTAGATTTAAGTTTTTAAGCTTTAATTGGTATTTTTCTTTATATCCCTCTCTTGTAGGATTAAGTGACTTCAGTCTGTTTCGTGGACTGGTTGACTCGGGTTTGAATTAACCTTAGTAC
>UCOK01002373.1:1225-20298 GCA_900474325.1 Synergus umbraculus | reverse complement strand
ACACAAGGTAAGAAAAAAATAATGCGCGTGTCATTTGATTTTGTAGAAGAAAGAAGAATCAAATGGCGTTATATTGATTTTCTGCATTTTTAAACAATTCGTTAAAAATATTTAAAATTATTAAAAGAAATTTCATCTACCAATATTCTGGAAATGAAGAATTTTACCTATTTGGTTTGAGATCCTGTAAGCCCAAACCTTGAACCCCGCTCAGTTTCACTAGTAATAAAACTTGGTAGATATCCTTTTCCTTTTTATGGTGGTTGTAATTCTTTGAAATTTTTGGACGAAAAAAGTATCAGAAGGAAAAAAGTCTAATCTGAATGAATTTCTTTGCGATATTTTATACTGTCATTATTTATCAATTTCTTCTTCTTTTACATTATTTATTCGTCATAAAATAAACTTTCCTTCAGTATAAATCCCAAATAAAAAAATTAATATACAGGCATAGAAAAAGGTCTCTGAAAAGTACCAAAATGGCAATATTTAACTTTAAATTATAGCTTTAAATATTAAGTTTTTAAAGCGTTCTTTTTTGGGAAAGTACTTTTAATGTGTCATCAAATAGCATGCAAACGCACATCAATTTTGGATATTATTAACAAGGCTGAAAAGAGAAGTGAAGAAAGAGTGCATTTTTCCCATGTATTTTTCTACAAAACCCATAGGAAAATAAAAATGTCCGTCGCCACCTCTAAATATTTATTAAAAAACCTAAAAAAAATAGGGGTATATTATTTTGGCGAGAGGAACACAATGGTGCAAAAAAATTTCTAAAATTCCAAAGTTGATTTTTTTTTGGACCACCCTAATATACACTCGACTTCCCCAATAGGAAAGAAATCCAAACCAGAGTCGTTCCCAATAGTAAAAAAATTCCTTTCCTCAAATTTCACATCAATTTCGCATAAGTCACATCAAGTGTGAATAACAACCAATCAGATGCCGAGCGCAATGCATGTGCAGTAGTTATCAAGTGTTAATTGAGAGATATTCTCGTGACTATTGGGAACGAAATATCGTTCCTATTGAGAACATTACTATTGGGGAAGTCGAGTGTATTGAAATATATATATGCTCACTGAATGAACACAAAAGTTGCACTGTAAAAAAAATTTCCTGCAACTTTACCACTTTGAAAATGGGTAACAATATTTCCTACTTTGATAATAACGATATTACCGGCAATTTGGAATTTAACTTGTAGGTTATATAATTTTTCAAATGAATTCTGTAAAGTCACAATCAGTTGTCCTATTAAAGGTAATGGCACCCAGTGGGCACAAAATTTAGCGACATCTTTACGACATTTATACGACATCGTAAATACATCCTATCAGGGTTGCACACGTAATATACCTAAAGTAAATTACATGAGGTTTTTGACGTAATTTACGTCTCTAGTTTTTTACATGTAATTTACGTTTTCAAGATGGCGACTGCGCTTCATATTTAGAAAGTAAACATAACCTAATTCTTGAATAATTGAGGTTATGTTATGCTCTTTTCCCCCCAAACTCCTTTCAAATCCGCCATTTTATACATTTATTACATTTTTACGTATAATACGTAAAATACGTATTATACATATAAAAGTCCGAGTTACGCGTAACCGTGCAACCCTGCATCCTATGTCCATGTCTTTAAGATGTCTTTATGATGTCTTTATGATGTCGTAAAGACGTCGCCAAATTTTGTGCCCACTAGGTAGTTTTGCATATAAATGTAAATTTCGTGTTTAATGTAGTAATGTTATAACAAAAAATAAAAATTTTGTATTATAAATGAAGATCATATTCTACACAAAATTTAATGTAATTTAATTTTTGTAATAAATAAAATATCCAATTCAGTTGAATGGAAATAAAATTTATGTTTACAAACGTGAAAAACAAAAATTATTTAAAATTTGGTGTGAAATATGTCAACATATAACCCTAAAAATTCCGATCCGATTGAAAAATGCCTAAAAAGAATGAAAAAGTTTTTGTTCAATCGGAGTTTTCTGATAAAACTATCTAAATTTTGGAAACCGATTGAAATACTTCATTCCAATTCAGAAAGACGACTGTTGAATCCGCATTCTTAAACAAATCCAATTCACTAAAGCAGTCGCTTAATCGATTCTTTTTTCTTAGATACTCAGTACTTAAATTATACTTATGCGTAATTCAGTCTAATTTAATCTTCAAATAGTACAACAAATTGTGCTTTTACTATTATAAATATTGGGAAAATACGTTATATTGTGAAATTTCGTTTTCTACATGTAAAGTTAAATTTACAGAATGTATTCTTACCATCGACATATAGAAATGGACTGCGGGACGCTGTAGGAAAGCGCGTGCTAATGCGTTAGAGAGAGAAGTTGCAAAGGGGTGTATGTTTGTCCCTTTCTCGCCAAAGCTAATTCCTACACTCGAATCTCCTAATAACGACCGCATTCCTTTCTAAATAACGACCTGCACGAACCTAAAGTCTCACCTGATACCACTTCGCATGCGTTGCGCTCCGGGATCTGATTGGTTTCTGTTGGTGCGCAATTTGAAATGCTAAAAAATATTATATTATACACAATACGCATGCGCAATTGGTGTGCCATTTGAGAAAAGAAATTTCGTCGTTATTGGGAAAGCGTCTGGTCTGAATTTCATCGTTGTTGAGAGATTCGAGTGTACTCTGATTAAGGCAAATTCACAAGTTTGGAGAGTGGAACTACAACTTGAAATGGTAATTTTACAACGCCATGCAATATTCTCATATTCAGAGTGGTAAAGTTACAAGAATGATCCACATTTCTAACCTTCCCAGTGGGCAGAAAATTTAGCGACATCTTTACGACATTATACGACATCGTAAAGACATCCTATGTCCATGTCTTTAAGATGTCTTTGTGATGTCGTAAAGACTTCGTAGGATTTGGCGACGTCTTTACGATATCGTTACGACATTTTTACGACATTGACATAGGATGTCTTTACCATGTCGTAAAAATGTCGTAATGATGTCGTAAAGACGTCGCCAAATTTTGTGCCCACTGGGTTAAAATTGTATTATTCCTGCAATTCAAGTGGTAATAGTACAAAAAATAATTTAGATAATTTCACCGTTTTAAGTTGTGAATTTAAAAAAATTTTTACAGTGTGCACTGTAATGGTGCGTTTATACCTCTGTCCGACCGACCGGTGCAGGCAGAAAGTACATGCGAGTAGAGGAGATAGAGAGTTCTTTTTGTCCAATTTTTCATTCTCTATCTCTTTTACTCTTATGTACTTTCTGCCTGCACCGGTCGGTCGGACAGAGGTATAAACGCACCATAAAAAGTTTCGATGAAAATTACCATAAAAATCAGGAAATAAAAATACCAGTAATGATTGACGGAAATTTACCAAAATTGTGTCCTCTCTGTTTCGGCATGTAAAATTCTAGCGACGGTACCTGGATTTTTACATTGCTCTTCTAATTTTACATTTCTACTCCTTTTCCATTTCAGTGTAAATTTCCGTCAATTGTCACTGGTATTTTTATTTTCTATGATACTGTCGGCATCAGGCCCGGCAGATCATTGGTTGTCTGTCTCTCTTGCTCATCAAGAGCTGTAAATGTAAACAAATGAGAGCAAGCGAGACTTCCTTAGTTTCTTCGGCATGCCGAAAAAGATAAGGATATACAGTACAACCTCACTAAGAAGTAACCCACGGGCGGTTAGAGCTAGGAAATCCGAGAAATAGGAGGCCCCCACTACTGGGCGTCGACCCGGATGTTGCACGTGTGTAAAAAATGTGTGCTTGAGTTGTCGTAAGTATGTTTTTCTGTGCCTGCGGAATCCTCTATAACATTATATTATGTTTTAAATAACTGAAGGAAATTTTGTAACGATCGCATATGCCGTTAAGGGGGTATTTCTATTTGACCGGACCAAAAAATTGATTTTTTTCTTCCAGTTTTTGATAGTATATATTAGTATGTAGAATTTGTACGGAAAAGAATTTTTATGGTACGGTCTTCTTAACGAAGCTACAGTGTTGAGGGTAAACAGCCGCACGCTGTGGAGGGTCGCCTGGGCTGTCAGACAGGCAGGTCACAAATATGCAGTCTATTCGATATTTTTGTTTCAGATGCCAAAAGGAGTCTCACACCTGTACACGCCTATACACTAAAATTCACCGGTCCCCCAACAATATTTGTTATTAACTAATAGGTTTTAAGTTTTAAGTTTTTCACTCCTAATTATTATTTTATTGTATTTGTTGAATTTTTTCAAACAATTTATGTCAAAATATAAGTCTCTACTATGTATATTACTAGAGATAGCATAGTCATCTTTAATTGCAGTTTACGTTAATTGTTATTAATATATAGAAATTTAATTTTAACGTATGTATAGTTAAGATATCAAAGCATCTACGTGATTTTTTTTGAAATTTTTTACATTATTATTTTACTTCATCTTTTCGCAAAGCCTACATGGAAAGAAATTTTGTACAGCAGCGACACCAATTTGGGAACGCGCCGGTCTCTTAAACTTAGTACAACGTTGCTCCCTATACCGTGAGTAGAGTTCGAAAATTCTCGGTAAATTATGTTTTGTCCTTCTCTTTCCTATAGCGCCATCTTTGTCTAGAAAAAGACGTCACTATAGAAAAGGGAAGGACAAAAAATAAATTACCGAGAATTTTCGAACTCTAACCGTGAGGTCCATTTTGCGCATCGGAGGTACCTATAAGTGTCGCTGCTGTACAAAATTTCTTTCTATGTATTTTCCAAAACAATTTTTGTACATAAACAAATTTGAATTTGTCTTACGTGCAATAAATTAAACTTTATCATTGTATGGCCTATGTTTTAATGCAATTTTTCTTTTACAAGTTTTCAATAATGTACAGACGTTTCAGAGGGGTCTTTGTAAAGTGAACGGATAGTACATACATCCGGAAAATTTTCCAGGACATCATATTAGATATATTGCCCTTGAAATATGTTCAAAAAAATCTTTTTTTGTAAACTGGATTTTGTCACCACTACAAAGCTTCCTCTATGAGGAAGCAAAATTGTAATTTTTAAAATATTGAATGTACACTAACAAGAAGTGTCAATAATACTTTTACAAAGGCTGAAGGGATTGAATACACAGCTGCTGCTTTACTCCTCCGCCAAACCGCCTTATACCTGCTTCGCTTCAAATAGTGAAATCATTGCCAACAATGCTCGAATATCTTTAAAAAATTTTGAGAGAATATGTTTGAAACTATATTCTTTCAGAAAATGCAATAAAAAAATTTATTTTTTGTTTGACGGGTGCCCTTAATTCGGGTTCAAGAATATTTAACTTCCGGGACTTTTAATTCGGGGAATTTTATAATTTCAGGGATGCAAAATTTCGATGACTTTCAGTTTCGAACGGGACTTTTTAATTTCATCAAGGGTAAAACTCACGATCGTTGGCTAGCTGAGAGCCAGCAGAAAATACCTGAGTTAAATAGATGGAGAATGGAAAGTTGGACAAAAAGAACTTTCTATTTCTTTTACTCTCATGTATTTTCTGCTGACTGTCAGCCAGCCGACGAACGTGAGTTTTGACAGAGGTTTTGACCATTAAGTTGCAGTCCCACGTCGGTAGAAAATGTCGGCGTAGGCTAGCGTCCAAAGGATCCGGAATGCTTTGCGTCATAATAACCGTGAAAGAAACAAAGGTATAATTCTATCTTTTTCATTACCATTACAACACAACGCATTACGAATTCTTGGAATGACACCCTCAAGCAGAAACTCATGAGAGTGAAAGAGACAAAGATCTGCCTATCTCTGCCACTCTCATGTGTTTCTGCATTACGCCGACATTTTCTGATAACATAAGGGACTGTAGAGATGGATTCAAGCGAAAAAAGACAATAAAACTCCAGTACATTAATGTTCAACGGGCCTTCCTCTGTTTTGTACTGTAAACATGACGACCCATCCCTGATTTCCATCAGATTTGTGGTTTCGGGTTGTTTCGATAATTTTCGGATGAATTCCATGGAAACAATAAAAAGTTGAAAAGGGCAGCACCTTCAAACCCTAGTTTCCATTAGAGTTTTATGAAAAGCAGGGTTCAGTTGACATTTTCACAATCGAAAACATTTTCTGTTTTCTGCGTTGCGCTTTTTGCTGCCATAAGACGGCACCCTAATAATTGTAGCAGTAAATGTAACAAAAATATTTTAAATGTTCTAAAAGGAATAAAATGACTTACCCGAAATCTGGCCAAGATTGGTAAACGAGATAAATATTTCACAATTTTATCTGATTTCTACGAAATATATCAGATTTGTTCAGTGACCAGCAAGAGAGGGTATTCACTATCTATACTGGGGCCAGATCCCAGATGTTAAGTTTTCCCACTTCCACTTTCTATTTACGTTTGAGAGTGGGGTAGTAGAGATAGGGCCAGTATAGTAGTAGTGGCATGGGGAAAATGTTCTCCCCCAAGAGCTTCAGCACTGGAAAAAATATGTTGAGTGAGAAAAATCAAGTTAGGAAATTCGCCCTTCGATATCAGAAAAAAAAACATAAAAATAAAAAAATAACTGGTCAATTTTTGTACTATTATTTTAACAGCTTTCACTCTTTTTTTAAGAATTTTTTTTTCAAATTAAAATTTATATTACAGATTCTAACTTTTCACACATGAATATAGGTATAAAACATAATGGAGTGTAATTATCAATAATGCTTATAAACACATAATTAAATAAATTTAATATTCTTAAGATGCAGTCCCATGTCGGCAGAAAACATCGGCGTAAAGTAGAAACTCATGAGAGTGACGGTGAAGTTATGGTAATTTCTGATGGTCATTTACGGTCAAATTGTGAAACTCTCTCCATTTTACTGTCAGAGCTTGTTTCCGCTCAGTAATTACCGGTAATGACCGAAATTTCGATGAAAAAATGTGACCGTATTGTATATCGCTATCTCTAACGTTTAAAAACAGCGAAATGGGGAAGTTTTAATTATTGTAGATTCGACGGAAAAAAAATTCCAAACGAGTTGCACATTTTTCCCGCAGTCATCTCTATGTAAAATTTTATTGTCGTAATTTACGCTCATGACCGGTAATTTACCGGTAAATTTACCGCCTCACATCCCTGGTCCTATGGCAGCAGAAAATGCAAAGCAGAAAGCAAAAAATCATAAGAGTGAAAGAGAGAGTTACTGTATTTGTCTGTCGGTAAAAATATTACATATGAATGTTACTTACCACCCGTACTGCTTACCACCTTTCCACTTATCACTGCTTTTCTACTTCGCGCTGCAGCGGATTTCATATAAACTAGAAACGTTAGAAACATGTGGTAATTACTGTAAGAGCAAATTTAATTTATTTACGTACAAACGGAGATAAACTACTTATTTAGTTTTATCGAAAAAAATAATTATAGCGAATATAAATAAGTTAGCGAAACTAAATTTACTCTTATGGTAATTACTCCTTTCCCTTATGGTAATAATACGTTATTTACCATGTGAGAAATTCAGTTTCTAAATATTATTTTTTAAAAATATAATGAGAACATTTTTCACTGAAACTATATTTAAAAATTAGTTATGCATATAAATAAATAAATAAATAAATAAATAGATTAATTTAACATTTTTACAGCCAACCTTTAGTTGATTTTTTTTTCGTTAAAAGCTAAAAAGGTTTTTTTTAATTGTTCTAAAAAAAATAGTTTCAATCGTCCGATTTCAATCTTTTTACTATTTCTTAAAGTTTCAAGTGTGTTACTTACCATATGAGCAAATTTAGATAAAAAAAACCAAGTTTCTTTTCTTGAAATTATTACTTTTTGACAAAATTAATTGAAATGAACGTGAACACGAATATCTGCGCACTATTATTTTTTTGAAAAACTAAAAATTGAGAAAAAAATGGCGTTTATTTAAATTTGTTCATATGGTAATAACGCTGAGAAATTCTATTGCTCATATGGTAAGAATCAATCACATGTTCTTCATTTATGTCTTTTTTATATCGAATAAATTCATCCATGGTCTACTTTGATATCCAGAAAGAAAATAAGGTTAATAATATGTTTAATAAAATAATAATGGAAGTAAATCTACATCACTCGTTTTGTATCACTTTTACAAATAACAATCATAATCCGGTATGGTCTAGTGGCTAGGATATCTGGCTTTCACCCAGAAGGCTCGGGTTCGATTCCCGGTACCGGAAAATTTTTTTTAAACTAACTTTTTGAAACATGAATAATATTTCCAGGGTAGTCATAATATTAATTTTTTTCATTTTCCTGATTTTTGTGGGTTTTTTCAAAGGTTTAAGAGAGTTTTACGTACTTTGAAATTTTTTCATGGAATTATATTATAAAAAACTTTAAGAAACAGAAAAGTTTAAAAAAATTTTTAAGCGTTATAAATATTCTCGTGAAATTTTAAGGAATTTAAAGATGTTTCCAGGAATTTCAAAAGATTACAATGAATTTTAAGGGATTTCAATGATTTCAAATCATTTTAAAAGATTTGGAAGCATTTAAAGAGATATGAAAGTTACTCTTGGAATTTTGAAATATTTCAAGATATTTTTCGAAGATTCTGTTGAATTTTGAAGGACTTTATGAAATTTTAAGAGATTTTTAAGAAAGTTTAAGAAATTCAAAGAATTTTAGGGAATTTTAAAACTCCTTGTGAAATTTTATAAGATTTTAAAAAACTTATAGCATTTTAAGAAATTTTGACGTATTTTAAAGGATTTTAAGTATCTTGGAAGAGTTTTAAGAGACTGTAAGGGATTGTAAATATTATTATTAATATATTATATTATTAATATTTTACAAGATTTTTATTATTTTTAAAAGATTTTTTGGAATTTTAATTAAATTTTCAAAAATTTTAATAGATTTATACGTATTTTAAGGGATTTTAAAGTTTTTCGTGGAACTTTGGAGAATTTAAAGTAGCTTGTAAAAGTGTAAAGAAATTTTAACATCTGTAAAATGATTTTAAGGATTTAAATATAATTTAGGGAATTTAAAAATTCCTTATTAAATTTTAAAGATTTTCACGGGTTTTTTATGATTCGTAAAAGATTTTATGAAATTGTAAAGGATTTTATGGAATTTTAATAGATTTTAAAAGTAATAGTGAAATTTTAAGGAATTTCAAAAAATTTCAGAGAATTAGGAATTTAGGAATTTTTAAATATTTTGAAGGAATTTAAAGTATTTTAAATGATTTTCATCAATTAAAATGTTTTTAAATTAAATTAACAATTTTTTAAATGAAAAATAATTTCATTTTATATCTTTAAAAAAAATGGCGGGAATTGTACATTTTTACATTTTCATCAGAGAGAATGTATTATTATGAGAGACTTTTGGTGAGTTTTAATTTAGATTATTTCATTGTTGCTCGACGCAAAGTAATTTCTATGTAATTTATGAAATCGAGATAAGTTGATTGTTCCTCGTGAAGATGAGTGGTGTATAAAAGCCAGGCGGCGAAAGGAAAGACTTTCCTCTTTGCTTGTGGTAATAAGAATTTATTATTTACGCAAGTAATAAAACCACAAAGAAGGCAGAGCCCAACATAAGAAATGCAATCAAGAATAGGTTTCCCGAACCTGCAACCAGTTTAGTTTGAGATATGAATTTATGCACATCGTTAATCAAATACTTTAACTGCGATAAAAATTGAATGCGGAGAATAAATCTAAAATTGCAGAGTGTAATGAAAATTTTCATGGAAGGACTAAATACTAAAAATTCATTGTATTTATAAAAGAGAGTTTGCTTTAACATCAGTGCTCACCATCCAGTGTTTATACATTTTTTATAACTTTCTAGATAATCTAAAGAAATTATTTTGTAAAAAAAAAAAAAAAAGTGAAAATCATCGAAAGATCATAAAAAATCATCATTATCAAGAAATTTTTGATATTAATTTTTCTTTAACCTACGGAATCATTTTCTGTTTTAAATAATCAAAGGAATCCTTGTGTTTAAAATAACGTGTGAGAAAGAAAAGGATAAATAAAATAAATCTGTTTATTATTATGTAAATTATCTTTTCTAAAGCGTAAGTATTCATTGAATATGTGAAAATTAACTTTAAGTAGCATTAGATAAAAAAAATTATTTTTAAAACATATTAAAAAAATTAAAAATTAACAAATTTTTTTTCTTTTTATTATTATTTTTATAACAAGTGATTTTTTTTCAGTCCTTAGGGAGCTACCAATAGGTCTCTAGGGGGTTTATAATAACTATCAAAAATATTATTTACCCTTAGGGAGTGAAAAGTACTTTTTAGTCTCTAAAGAGGTAATTGGTCTCTAGGGAATTAAAATCCCTAGGATAAAATTTTTTTTACTCCCTACGGAGTGAAAAACACTTTTTAATCCACAAAAAGCTAATAAGCCCCTAGGGGCCTAATAATACCTAGGAGAGAATTTATATTTATTCATTAGGGAGTGAGAAATAGTTTTTAGTCTCTAAGTAGTTAATAGGCTCTTAGGGTGTTAATAATCCCTAAGGAAATAGAATTTTTACTCTTTATAGAGTAAAAAAACTTTTTCGTCTCTGGAAAGCTATTAGTTCCCTAAGAGGTTAATAAACCCTAGGAAAAAGTTTTATTTTACTCCCTAGAGACTGAAAATCAGTTTTTAGTCTCTAGAGAGCTCTAGGGGATTTCCAGTGGGTTAATATTCTCTAAGAAAAAGTTATTTTTGTTCCGTAGAGAATGGAAAATATTTCTAGTTCCTATTTCTAGTTCCAGGGAGCGAATAATATGTCCATAGTGGGTTCATAATCGCTACAAAATACTCTTTAGTCTCTAGGGAGTAAAAAATTGTTTTTACTTCCTATCAAAGAATGAAAAGCAATTTTTCATCCCTAGGGAACTACGGCGTTAATAATTCCATAGGAAAAGTGATTATGGATTAGAAAGCACTTTGTACTCCCTAGAGAGTAAAATACTATGTTACACATTATATTCTTTTTTTTTATTTTACAAAATATTGAATATTATTTTACCAATATTAAATATTATATATTATTTAATATATAAATATTCTTTATATTCTTTTTTATACCTTTCCTTCTTTTAATCCAATTCCCTAGAGTAGAAATAAAAAATTGGTTATTGTTATTACCTATTCGGAATGCATTGATTTAATATTCAGTCCTCAATCTTCAAGGATAGGCTAAATTGAAACGAGTGCCGGGAAATCAATTAGTATGCCGAGGCCACAAGTTTGATAAAACCTCTGGTATTAAACGACTGAGTTAAGAAAAGCGTTCTTGGTGGCTCATTGTCAGTTTAAATAAAATAAAAATTCACTTTTTTGCATCGAATGACTGAATGAATAATTCAAAAATTAAATAATATATATTTTTCAATTCGGATAAATTCGGATTCATTCGAACTGACCAGATTTATTCGGATTGAATGTTCGGATTAATTCTGATTAGCAAATTCATTTGGATGAAAGGTTCGGATTGATTTTGAATGGGCTTCGGATTAATTCGTATTGAAAACTTCCTTCGTATTAAATCGGAATGAAACTGGTTTGTTCGGATACAATTTCCGGAATGATTCAGAAAATTTCAGATTGATTCGGAATGAATTTCAATTCGATGCTTTCGCTAGGGTACAAATGGTAAAACGGTTCAATTTTAAACTAATTGTCAAATTTGACAAAATTATAGTATTTTCCACAAAAAAATAGATAAAGCGGATATTTAACTAGTAATTTATTATTATTTATTGAGAGTTCTGCATTTCTTCATATACATAAATTTTTTTTAAGATTAAAAGATGGCTAGATCATTCTTGCTCATCGGCGCTATTTCGATGTCTCTCTTGTGTTTCGGAATTGCCAATCTAAATTCCCTAAAAGATGTTATCGATGATTTTGAAGATTTACTGGAAACGAAAGATATCGTAATTAATACTCTCCATGATTATATTCAGGATCAAATAAAGCGATTAGTAAATCTCAGGAAGTAAGTCATCAGAAAGTAACTTTAATTGTGACTTGAAAAAAATTAAATAAACACTAAATATCTATTATAATAATAAAGATAAAAAATAAATTCAAAGGTGTAGTATTAAATATATACAATTATATAAATAAAATAATAATGTTGTTTCGAGTTTAGTTCATATAAAATTTTATGGTCTTACTATTTAGAATTTTTTTGTTTGAGACATCCAGTTTTTTCTTATAAAATACTTTGGTTTCTTGCAGGCACATCGGACATTATTCGAAGAATCACGAAAAAGCAATAAGTAATACAATTCAAATAAAATTTTGTTTATTTACCAATGAAAATTCAAGTTTAAATTATCTGAAACATTTTTTATAGACATATCAAATTTTTATATATTTTGCATTTTTTTTATAAAAAGGAACATGAATTTTGAGTGTTTTTGTGTTTTAGTCTTTTCCTTTATTTTTAACACTTTGTTTTATTTATGCGTTTATACAATAACTAATAAAATAACTTTCTGTCTCCAGATAAAGTGGCACGAATTTTTACTAGGGTAAATCGGAAAATTTTGGAAAATGATGAAGAGGAGATAATGGAAGAAGCTGATGAAGGTGACATTAGTCATTTGTCTAAAGTAAGAAATGTGTTTTTTATTTTATTCTTAGACTATGAATTTGACGATTTTTAAGTGATTTTCATGAAATCAAAAGATTTTTAGGATTTAGAAAGATTTCTTAGATTTTTAAGGGATTTAGAATATCTTGTTAAATTTTAAAGGAATTCACGCAATTTTAAGAGGGTTTTAAGAATTCTACGGAAGTTTAATGGATTCTAAATGTTTTTAGTTTTGAGGAATTTTTAAAGGTTTTTAAGAATGTTAAAAGATTTCAACGAATTTAAGCGATATCTAAGGTTTTAGTGAAGTTTTAAGGGATTTCAAAAGGTTTGTAAGAGTTTTATGGGGTTTTAAGGAATTTTAAATGTTATCCTAGAATTCCATGGAATTTTAAGATATTTTAAAAGATTTATAAGATTTGCGAGGGATTTTAAATGTTACTGTAAAAATTTAAGAATATTCTGGGAATTTTAAGAGATTTTGAAGGTTGTCAGAGAATTTTATGGAGAGATTTGAAAAAATTTGTATGGTTTTTAAAAGATTTAGTAGAATTTCAAAGGCTGTACATTTTTTAAGGGCTTTCAAGAAATTAGTCGATTTTTTAAAAATAGTGTGGAATTTTTATGGATTTGATGAATTTTTATGAGCTTTCTAGTAATTTAAAAATATTTCAAGAAATTTTTCTAATATTTAAAAGATTTTTTAGAATTGTTAAGGATTTCATGGAATTTGACGAGATTTCTAATGATTTAAAGAGATTTTAAATGTTAAGAAACTTGAAGAGGTTGCGAGAAATTTTTAGAGATTTTCACGAATAGAATTGAATAAAATTGAATAAAATCGAATAGAATCGAATAGAACCGACTAGAATCAAAAATAGATTTTGTAAATCCAAACTGAAACGAAATAGAACCAAATAGATGTTTTAAATGGAAAAATAGTTTTTTATTTGGCAGTCGTATAGAAACCATTAGAAACAAATTGAAAATTTGAAGAATTCGTAGAAATCCCTAAAAAATTTATTGTTGCATGAAATTCAAAGAATTTGATTATTCACAACACAAAAATTGATAAATTAATATTATATATTTTTGTAAATTGTAAAATTTCAGTATGCTGGCACTAAGTATGAAAAGCTTTGCAATGGGGAACCTTTACTACCGGCAGACATTCAGAAAAAATTGAAATGCCAGTATGTCGATCACGGAATTCCTTTTTTGAAAATAGGACCCTTTAAAGAAGAAGAAGCCTATCTGAATCCTAGAATTGTTGTTTATCACGACGTAATTTATGAAGAGGAAATAAAGGCCCTCAAGAAATTGTCAAAGCCAAGGGTTTGTAATATGCAATTTTTAAAACATTTTTACCTACATATAATAAATTCAGATTAAATAATTATTAATTTTATGGATTAATAAATCAACTGTAAATAAGACTAATATTCTCTATTCTGCAGTTAGAAGATGCAAAATTACTAAGTGTTGTCAGTGGAAAACCAGAAACTACCAATCAAAGAATTGGGAAAAATGCCTGGTTTTCAGATGATGAGTATAAAATAGTGAAGGTTATCAGTCGCCGAGTTGAGTATATGACAAATTTAACGATCGAAACATCTGAGCAACTGCAAGTTGCTTATTATGGCATCGGAGGTCTTTACGAACCACACTTTGATTTCGCACGTGTAAGTCAATCCACATCCACGTTTATCTCTTTGAATCTCCTCATTTCTATCTCTTTCTACTTCTTGTCTATCTCTTTCTATCTCCATCTCAATCCACACCAACACCTATCTCTTACAATCTCCACTTCTAAATCTCTTTCTATCTTTTGTCAATCCTCATCTATCTCTTTCTATCACCTTGGCAATCGCCGATCTCCCCTATATTTTAATCCCTACTTCTCTATCTCTTTCTATCTCTGTAAATACCTGTCTATCCCTTTCTATCTCTATTTCAATCCGAATCAACGCCTATCTCTTTCAATCTTCACTTCTCTATTTCTTTCTATCTTTTGTTATCTCTTACTATCCTTGTCAATCAACGTTTTCTACTATCAATTTCAATCCTCACTTCTCTATCACTTTTTATCCCTTTCTATCTTATTCTCAATCTTAATTCGCTTTTATCTCTTTGAATTCTCAGTTCTCTATCCCTTTCTATCTCCATTTCAATCCGCATCAACGCCTATCTCTTTCAATCTCCTCATTTCTATTCCTTTCTGTCTCTTTCTATCTCTTTGTCAATCACCGTTTTCGCCTATGTCTTTCAATCTCCACTTCTCTATCACTTTCTATTCCTGTTTATACCTGTCTTTCCCTTTCTATCTTCTTGTCCACCTTAATTCGCTTTCATCTTTTTAATCCTCAGTTCTCTATCCCCTTCTCCCTCTCTATTCCTTTCTATCTTCTTGTCAATCTTATTTGGCTTTTATCTCTTTTAATTATCAGTTATCTATCCCTTTCTATCTCTTTTAATCCCCACTTCTCTATCACTTTCTATCTTCTTGTCAATCTTAATTCGCTTTTATCTCTTTTAATCCTCAGTTCTCTATTCTTTTCTATCTCCATTTCAATCCACGATCACGCTTTTCTCTTTCAATCTCCTCTTCTCTATCCCTTTTTATCTCTTGTCTATCTCTGTCTATCTCTGTCTACCTGCATCACAATCCACACCAACGCCTCCCAGTGGGCACAAAATTTGGCGACGTCTTTACATCACAAAGACATCTTAAAGACATGGACATAGCTTGTCTTTACGATGTCGTATAAATGTCGTAACGATGTAAAGATGTCGCTAAATTTTGTGCCCACTGGGATATTTGGCTTAAGGAAATATATTATTAAAACAAATAACTTTCGTAACTTTGCAGGAAAAGGATCCCAACTTCTTCGAGGGCCTTAACACTGGAAACCGTATTGCTACGGTTCTGTATTATGTAAGTGAAGTCTGAAAAATAAGAAGGAGCAATCCGTGTTTCAGATCTTTTCTCATAAAGAGGGAATTAGAAATTATACAATGGTATTTAAAATAATACATTCTCTCTGATGAGAATGTAAAAACTGTCATTTCAATGCCTTTAAATACGAAACAATACCATTTTTTACCTGAATGCCGTTCAATGCTTTTCACAGAATAAAACTTAATTGTTTAGCTTAAATTCTTTTGAATGCGCAGAAAGGTGAAGGCATTAAACTGACTTTAATGCTTTTTTTATAATTATTAAAATATAATATTTTCAGATGAATGACGTCCCAAAGGGAGGCGCTACAGTTTTCACTGCATTGAATGTTACCTTGTGGCCTAAAAAAGGTAGTGCAGCATTTTGGCACAATCTTAAGCGAAATGGAAAAGGAGATATTTTAACCATACATGCAGCATGTCCAGTACTTTCTGGAACAAAATGGAGTAAGTCACGATTTAATACGATAAAAGGTTTTAAACTTTGGTCTATACATTTTTACCCCTCCCTCCATACCTCCTCCACCATAAGACACATAAAAAAGGAGCAGCTAAAAAACTTCACTAGCCAAAACTTCGGATTGAAATTCATTCCGAATCATTCCGAAAAATTCGGATTAATTATGATGAATTCAGATTGGCAGATTCATTCGGATTAAAGGTTCGGATTGATTTTGAATGGGCTTCGGACTGATTCGGATTGAAAAGTTCCTTCGGATTAGATCGAAATAAAACTGTTTCGTTCTGATATAAATTACGAAATGATTCGGATTAATTCGGAATGAATTTCAATCCAAAGCTATCGCGAGGGCAATGTTTGCTAAATTTAAATTGATATAATTAATTGATGTTGATAAGATTAGACATTTTTTCGTACTAGATAAATTAAAAAAAATGTGTCATTCATTAATCGTAAAATTTTCTAACTGCTTTTTTGTACTAAATAAAGTGTTCTAACATTATTTAAATTTTTAAATTACAGTTGCCAACAAATGGTTGCATGAAAAAGGTCAAGAATTTCGTAGACCTTGTAGCTTAACAGAAAATGAATAAGCGGATTGCTACTTCACAGATAAGTAGATTGAAAGAATAAAAAAGGAATTGACTGAAATTAAAAGAAATATAAGTGGAGTAAATGTACCATCACACCCAGAAAACAGTTTCTTTAAATCAAAGAAACTTTATTCAAATCAAAGAAATCATAATATTGATATACGGTCAAAGAAACATTTCTTTGATTCAAACAAATTTTTTTTGAATTAAACAAACAGTTTCTTTAAATTAAAATTATTTTAAAAGAAAGAAAGTTTTCTTTAATATAAAGAAATTTTAAATTTGAGTTATTAAAATAAAAGTTTTGATTTAAAACAAGTTTTTTTCTGAGTGCAGCTTTTTATATTTTTTTGAAAAAGTTACGAAAGTAATATGATTTTGAAGAATTTCCGACAAAGTATTATAATATTTAACTCGAGTGTATTAGTTATTTTATATAGAAAAATACAGGAACTTTTTTTTTAATATTTCTCTCGAATGAAAAATTCTCGACTCTTCCACATATACTTTTAAGAACGTTAGTGAATTGAAAAATTTACTAACTTAATTTACTCAATTTTAAAAGTCTCAGTATCCTTGAATATTCCACAAAATCTTTTTAAAATTTCTTGATTTAAGAGGGCGATAAAAGTTTCTTTTGAACTCTCCATCAAAATATTATTTAAAAAAAGAGATTAATTTAGTAAATCAATAAGCAGATAAAAACCCGAAGGTTTTAAATCCGTACGATTTTCAAATCCGAGCCTTTAATCTCTTCCTTTTTTATTAGAAGAAAAATGTAAATTAACCCTAGCATACAAAAAAGATATACAAAATAACTGCAAAGTAACTGAAATTAAGTTACAAGTTACTACAAAAATTGAAACTAAGTTACATTACAGTTGCTTTTAAAAAAAAGAAACTAAGTTACCCTAAAAGTTACAAATAACGTAACTTTTTAGCAACTTAGTTACTTATAACTAGTTACTACCCAACACTGATTACAATATATAGAGGACCCCTAATTTAGATTTAGAGGATTTTATATGATAGATTTTTAAAAGAAAATAGTATTATTAAAAAAAAATTAAGGAAGAACAATTACATGTACTGTAAAAACTTTGCGACATAAAATAAAAGGTATTATATTATTTAATTTTAGAACATGAGTAAAACATTGGGTTACAATTTTTATCCTTAGAATATGCAAAAGTTTCATTTACTTGAAGAAAAAGATAATAAATAGGTGATTATACGAAAATTAAGATCTTTATGTATATATTTATAATAAAATTAATGTAGAGGAACTTAGGGTGTTGGCACTATCAATGCAGCGACACATGCGGCTTCACAAGTCGCAAATGCAGCATTACATGCCGCTAAGGCTGGAACGGCAGCAATTTGGGCACCAGGAACGGTGCCGAAGGTGAAGCCTGCTGCTGAGAAGCAGGCGACGGTTACAGCCGCACATCCGGCGTAACATATGCCGGCTGCAATTGGTCCAGCAGAAGACAAATTGACCAGGAGGGCCATGATCATGAAAATGTAGACTTTTTTTCCAAACATTTTGTCTTTAACTTTTTACTTCTTCCCTGAAAACATAATATTCTCTTGTTAGAAAAAACTAGAAAATTTTGTAGAAAAGTTCAGGGCATTAAATTTTGTGTAATATGACACATTTTGTCCAATCCTGATTTCAATATAGTCCAAAGGGTAGTCCAAAAATACATGGCAAATTGTTTTTATGCAAGAGGACATTTGGTTCATAGTTTTTTTTCTAATCGTTGGAAAAAATAATTATGAACTATTTGTAACTTCTTTTTTTCAGAAAAAGAATGAAAAGTCTGTTTTTTAAAGAAATTTAGTAAACTATGCCACTTGTTATTGAATATAAATTTAAATAAAAATATGAATATAAATTTATGAACAATTTTTATAAAAAAAAACTATTAAAAATTTTATTTTATGCAATTGATGGGAAAATTAATTCTTATAAAGATCAACAATTGTTTCTGAGAAAAGTTTGAAACAATTGATAGATTTTGATTAGTATTTAGTTACCTTTGTGTAAACTATTATAATTGTCCCATCAATTTCAGAAAAATTACAATTTCTATCAAAAAATTGTAAATAAACAAATTGTAAATTGTTTAAATAATTAGGGAATTATATATAAATTCAATAAAGTAGATCATAATTATTTGTTTAAACATTGGAAAAAATTTAAACCAAATTAAGTATTCTTAAAAATGACCGACAATTGTATTAAAAGAAGAAAAGCACTTTAGAAGAAATTATTTATTTAAACAAATGATAATGGTTTAATAAATTATTAAAAACATTTTACCGGTCTGATTATAACAATTTATGGAAAAAAAAAAACAAAAAAGTATTCAAATCTTCCATTTGTACTTTTATTTGTGATTTTGCATTTTTTTGGATGAATTTTGGAATTCTATAGTGTTGGGG
>UCOK01002364.1:0-22176 GCA_900474325.1 Synergus umbraculus | reverse complement strand
CTCCTAGAGCTCCGCAAAAAAAACCAATTTTGCGGTGATCACGATATCTCTGGACCGGATTATTTGAAATGAAAAAACCAAATAAATTTCGTTAATATAATACATTATCTAGTATTTAATCGAAGGAATTAGCGAAAAAATAATTTTTGACAAAATGGCGACTTCTCAAAATAAAAGACTCGATTTTGAACGAAAATTTAAGCCTTAAATTGTTTATAAAATGGAAAATATTTATCGGAGAAAAAAAATCTTCGATTAATTACTAAAAAATCCAGTTAAAAAGGTTGTGTTAAAATTTGAGACTGATCGGTTCAGCCGTTTTCGAGAAATCTTGATCACCGATTTTGAAAACATAGTTTTGAGAAAAACGCGTTTAAAGTTTCGAATACTTGTAGGTAGCGCACTTGAAGGTAGCGCGCTGTTGATAGCTGTAACTTAGGTTCTGGTGCTCAGATCTCTATGAAATTTGGAGAAAATAATCTTAAAAGAATGTACTTTTAGAAAATGCAATAAAAAATTTTTTAGATTTTTTCGACCAACACAAGTGTATATAACCCCTTAAAAAATCTTCATTCGTTCTCGAGATACGATTAAAAATGTTCAATCGTATTTGAAGGAGGCGAGCAGCAGACCGACCGAGAGTCGCGATCGTCGATTAAAACTTAACTAAAATACCATTGAACATTTTTAATCGTATCTCGAGAACCAATGAAGATTTTTTATGTTTCCTTGGCTTAAATTAAAGATAAAGTTTTAGGCTCTATGTCGCATAATTTTCAAATTTTTGCAACAATTTTCTTACGTCATGCAAAAAGTTGAAGTCAAGGTACAAAATTTGAGAAAATCTTGAATTTTTTACATTCTCATCAGAATGTATTAGTTTTGTGTAAAATTTGACCCTCCCCCCATTTTTTGTCAAATGTCGACGTTTTGTGACCCCCTGAACCCAAAAAACATGTTTTTATCAATGTGTCTGTCTGTCTGTAGATTTTAGTTTTTGAGCACGATAACTTTCGACAGAATTAACCGATTTGATTGGCCTTTGGTATACTCTTTTATTGTCATAAAATAAAGGTCAAGTTCGTTAGCCAGCCAGTTTTGATAAAAATTAAAAAATTTGGATAATTTTTAAAGTTCAAAAAAAAAAAATTTTTTTAATTTACAAATTCTGTTTAATGATATTCACAGTATTCAATTAATGAAACAATTTATCATTATCATTTTTTTTTATAAAACAAAAATTGTCAGATATATAACTTTTCAAATATTCAAAAAAAAATAAAGATAATTAAAACTGATATGCACTGATGAGAATGTGTTCCTTAAGGTCGATAGAACCTTAAGTAAATTAGTTTTCTTCAAGTAAAAATAAAGTAATTTAAGTAAAAGTATATATCAGAGATGAAGATTGGTATAAGCGAATGCAAGCGCGCGAAGTGTAATGAGAATGTGCTCACAAGGCACCCCTAGTTTTTTAAACTTCTCACGTGCTGTATTCTTTTCAGGAGGTCAAAAAAAATCTGGTTGGCACCACTAGACGTGGAATTTCATAAGCTTTCTAATTGTTTCTTTTTTTTATATTCTATCTCTTTTTTTCACCGAGTTATCGTAGTTCAAAGTCAGTAGTGATTTTTAATAGTGCTTGCGCGAATCGTATGAACGATTTCCGATAATACATTGAAATGGGACACCCTATTTATTTTTTTCTAACACATATATGAATACTAGGCTTTTCCAAAATATCGATATTTAAAATATTCGCGATATTGAAAAAAAATGCGAAAAAGTGACAATTATTTAAACATCGTATTTCGATATTTAGAATATCCATATTTGATTACTATCACAAAGTGTTAAACATTTTTGAAAATCCTATAATTCTGAAGAATAAATCATAGAAGCTTCACAGTGGTGTGAACAATACTAGCGTCGAATATTATCGGTACGCCTGTAAGTTTACACTAAATTTAAAGATTTTTTATTATTACAAAGTATTTGAAAGTTATCTATGTCAAAATTGAAAAATATTTCAAATATGTTACAACAATTTCTTAAACTTTTTTTACACACATTTTTCTAAGAAACAGATTTTACAGTCACAAGCACCTTAGGGGATAATGAATATCATTAAAGAAATTTTAAGGAATTATTGGAAAATTCAAAACTCTTACCCATGAAATAAGAGTTTAATGATAATATTTTTTATACTTTTTAAAGGGAATTAATTAAACAAATTAAATATGCCTCATTGAATTTAATAAAATTTCGAAAGAAATTTTTGATTTATAAAAGATTTTGAGGAATTTTCAAGAATTATATGAAAAGATTTTAAGCAATTTAACACTTTGAGTCCGTACGTACCAAATCTGGCACATTCATTTTATAGAGCTCCCCACAATTTCTTCGCTGAAAAATTAAAAAGTTTCCGTGTTAGTATCTTCAATCCACGTTAGATGTAACCACTAGGACTTATAGGTTCCGAAATGTTTATTTTTTTTATTATTATTTTTTTTTATTTCATGCACTGTATTAGTGGGAATGAAAGCTAGATCTAAAAGGAGAGTATTTTTATTGAACTAGTTATAGGTGCCAGACCCAAAGGGTTAAAGAGATATTAATGGTTTTTAATTTTTTTCAATTACATTGCTTTTAGATTCAGAATTCTTCCAAATTCCTTTGACATTCATATAATAGTGCATGCGAATTAGGTGTTGGTAAGTTTTTACATGGTGGGCATGTTTGTTGATATAGAAAGTGATTTTTAAGGGCATGTGATACCTTACCATAAGAGCAAATTAGTTATACCAATTATACATTCAGAATAATAAATATTTTTAGCGAATAAGAGTTATTTTTAGCTAATAAACCTGATATATACACGAAGGTTTATTGACTCTTATTTACTAAATATATTTACTATTATGAATGTATAACTAGTATAAATAATTTGCTCTTATAGTATTAGTATTGCATGCCCTTAATTTTGAATTCAAATAATTAGGTCTGTTTTATTGTTAAAAAAAGGCGTTATATTTTAACACTTATTCGCAGAAATATTTTAAAAGGTAAACATTCTACAAATTCAACAACTTCCTAACTTGCATGTTTGATATTTTGGATAATCTTAAGGCCATGCAATATTTACTTCTGTGCAACCTTGTACATTTATTGAAATATCAAATTGAAAATTTCTAAAATTAAGGAAAATATTTTAAGGTATGTTTATTTGGTCTTAAATTTTTGTAAAAATAAAAAAAAAAGTGTTCTTTTAAATGTAAATATCGTTTTTTTTGTATTTCCTGTTGAGAAATAACATTCTCTATATGCTCTGAACTTGGTACGCGCGTAATTCAAATTTTCCAGTTCGAAAAGTTGTTTCAAAAATTGTCTAACTGTGGCGCTCCAATGTATTAATGAAACGTTTTTTGGCTCTCCTGAAAAATTTACAAAACTGGAGTTAGCCACTTTGCTAATTAGAGCGTCGATTTATAGAAATGTCTCCCTTTTAGTTAAAACAAAGTTATTTTTTCGAAGAGTTTCATTTGCGACTTATGGTTCCAAAATTTTCAAAATTCCCTGTTTGCATGGTGTTTAAATTTATTTAATTGTCCCTTAAATTGAATATAATTTAAACATACTCAGTTGGTTTTAATGGTTTGTGTTTACCTCAAATACTTAGTAGCGTTGGTAATTATAATGTGAGTCCATATCCTCTCCTTTGGAATTAGGTAAGTAAACAATACAGTGAGGTATTACCTCATTGTATTGAGGTAGTGGGATTAGAAGATTTACAGTGGGCACCATTATCCCAAAAATATATACATATTTTAGATTTTAGAGAGTATGTGTTATTACTTTTTAACGTGAGGTATTTTTACGTAACTTACACATATATATGTATTGCTATTCTACACATTTTATTTTTTAAACTTAAATTGTTTGTCTTATATTAATCCTCCACCGAAGGAAAAGCTCAAAAAAGACGGATAGCTAAACAATCTGAATAAATGTGAAATAGTCAGATATCTCAGGTAGAGGGTTAAATAAGCGTTTTAGGTGTAGTTGTACACACGTAGATTTTGAAGTTTTGTTTCTTTTTTTTTCTTTTTTTTTTATGAAAGGGGAGGAACTTATATCTTCTCCGGGTGCGGGATAATATGAACGACTTCCTTTGTCCTCGTCAAATACTTTTTCACGTTTCCAATATTATTATAAAAATTAATTCCTTCCAGCCAGTTCTTTTATAAAATTTCCTATTCCTATGATATTTTAAATAATGTATATAATAGTAGACTTTTCTTAATACACAGAAGTTTCGATAATCAGAGGTAAAATGGAATTTTTAAAGGAGAAAGTTCTTGAGAACTAAGGTATGTTTATTACCTATTCATGTTCAGAAATTACAAAAAAAAAAAAAAAGAAAAATACTTATGCTTCGTTATAGAGAAACTGTTGTTTCCCCTAAATTTTCAAATCAAAATTTTTCATATACATATTTAAATATAATTATTTAGTATTTATACATATATCATTAAAAGACTTCTCTTCAACACGTGCACGAAAATCACGTATTTTCGAGCTGTTTCCAGAGCAGTGCATAAAACTGGGGATAAAACTCTTAACAAGGAAAAAAACTCCAGCTGGAAGTAAAAAAAACTCGCGACAATACTGCCTCTGACGGAGAATCTTGTAGTCGCGCTATTCTAACATGAACCTCTGGAAATAGCAACTTTCACCTCGCTTTACATGCTCTCCAATACGTGGTTTCGTGCACTTTTTGAAGAAAATATCGTATGCAACTAGGGATATAGGCGTTTTTTGTCGAGCGCGACGAATGTTGCATACGTTGCGCGAGACAAAAACGAATGTATCCCGAATGATGTATAATATACTAGTAATTAAAATCATAACAATTTTAGGAGATTATGCATGAATTTTATAGAGTTTCACGGAACTTGAAAGGATTTAAAGTTTTCAAACATCTGTCCGAAAATAAAATAAGTGAATTTAAAATCATACAAAAGATTTCAAAAGACTTAGAATCGATTTTCAAAGATTTACAAGAGAGTTAAAGGAAAATCAATGATTTCAATTTGACAAAATTTCAAAGTTTTCAAAAAATGTCAGAAACATTTACAAAGATTTAAAGAGATATTAATGTTTTAATGATTTCAAAATATGTCAAAGGATTTTAAATTGATTTCCAAAGTTGGAATGTGATTTTAAAAAATTCCCCAATTTCAAAAGAATTAGGGAAAAAATGTCTTCGAGATAATTGCATCAATCAATAGACAATACATGGTTGAATAGTAAAATTTTTCTCTTGAATTTTTAAAACAAATATTTGCTTGTAAAATAAATTGTTGAAAATTGCACATTTTCAAACGAGATTCAAACGCGCCAAAATCATGGCACGCAGCTAGCAGAAGGCCCTGTGACGTCACGATCATAAAACTCGGATACTTTAACATACTTTAATAGACTCGCAAATTTAAATACATTGTTTTCACTAATTTATTGTAGAATGAGCGAAAAAATACAGGTAGCAAGAAAACAAACTTTAAAAATCTATCTAATACAATTTAAGTGCGTCTGCAATACCTACCGTCGGAAATTGTCCGTTCGATTGGCGCAAGCACTATTAAAAATCACTGTTGACTTTGAACTACGAGTACTCGGTGAAAAAAAGAGATAGAATATTTTTAAAAAACAGTTGGAAAGCTTATGAAATTCCACGTTTAGTGGTGCCAACCAGATTTTTTTGACCTTCTGAAAAGAATACAGCATGTGAGAAGTTTAAAAAAAAATTCAAGGTTTTCTCAAATTTTGTACCTCGACTTCAACTTATTGCATGACGTAGGAAAATTGTTGCAAAAATTTGAAAATTATGCGACATAGAGTGTAAAACTTTATCTTTAATTTAAGCCAAAGAAACTTTAAAAATCTTTATTGGTTCTCGAGATACGATTAAAAATATTCAATCGTATTTGAGTTAAGTTTTAATCGACGATCACGGCTCTCGGTCGGTCTGCTGCTCGCCTCCTTCGTTGAGACAGAACCGAATAGGCCACGCACAGAGATAGCGCTTGAGGGGCGCTCTTTTATACTTTTTATTCTGTTTATTCTGTTTATTCGTTATTTTATTCGTTAATATCGAAATAATATTGGATTTAAACAATTGTAAATAATTAGAAATTAGAATAAATATTCTTAAAGATTTATAATACAGTACAACCTCGCTAAAAGGATACTGATGGGCGGTTAGAGATAAAAATTCTGAGAATTAAGGGGGCCCCACTACTGGGCGTCGAGCTCGGAAATTGCGCTCGTGTGTGAAATGCGTGTTTGAGTACACAAATTAAGTTGCGCTTGGTTGCGACTTCTTTTATCAGGGTTTTGCGACCAATTTTTGGGGCAGCGTGAGTAGTGGAGGAAGCTTCCGAGCTCATCAAGGCTATGAATCCTCTTGTCGGGGTACCTCTTAGCGGAGTTGTACTGTAATTTGAAGGGCCCCACTCAAGCTCCAACTCTGTGCGTGGCCTATTCGGTCCTGCCTCAACGAAGGAGGCGAGTAGCAGACTGGCCGAGAGTCGTGATCGTCGATTAAAACTTAACTCAAATACGATTGAACATTTTTAATCGTATCTCGAGAACGAATGAAGATTTTTTAAGTTTCTTTAGCTTAAATTAAAGATAAAGTTTTAGGCTCTATGTCGCATAATTTTCAAATTTTTGCAACAATTTTCTTACGTCATGCAAAAAGTTGAAGTCAAGGTACAAAATTTGAGAAAACCTTGAATTTTTTTTAAACTTCTCACGTGCTGTATTCTTTTCAGAAGAAATTATAATAGCTCGAGCGAGCACTCTGACGTCACTACTCAGGGCCGGTTATATGTAAACTTTAAGATTCGCTAATTCCTATACTACGCAGTCTATGCAGTACGGCGCTGAGTTTCGAACGCCGGCACTTTAGTGTAGGCTCTCAAGAGACGCTCGGGGGGGACGTAAAATCAGCCAAGCGTGAAAAGTGCCGTCGATCGCGAGATGAGTGTATCTTTTTTTCACAGAGTTATCGTAGTTCAAAGTCAGCAGTGATTTTTAATAGTGCTTGCGCCAATCGCACGGACAATTTCCAACGGTACTGTATATTTATTAAAAAATAAGTTGGCCGTATGAACTCTATAGAAAAATTTCAAGTTGTTATGACCGTGACGTGACTATCTTCATGAGTTAATAGCAAACATGGCCGCCCGCTATTTGAAAAATAGTTTAAAATACGTATCTTAAAATTAATTTTTAAAAATATTTTAAAGGTGAAAAAATTTGATTCAAATTATAAACATTTTATACATAACATGTAGATTGTACTATAAAAAACACAGGCCGTTTTAGAAAAATTTTTTGTATCTAATTTGATGAAATTAGAAGAAATTTCGAAAAATGTATTCAAGTTTTCAAGAAGATTCCCAAATGTTTGCGTGGATTTAAAGTGATTTTAAAAAATGTTAAGATTCTCAAAGGAATTTGGTAGATTTTTGTCGGATTTGATAATTTTTTGACCTCTTACTGACTTCTTTTGAATTAATTTGAAAAATATTTTAATACCTATAATTTGATCTGTTCAATTTTTAAAACTTTTTCCGAATGAAATTTAAAAAAATTCTTTTCCATTTCCATTCATTATTTGAAATTATTTTTAATACTTTTGAATTCATTGCAATTGGTTTAATTTTTTCTATTTTTCCTATTTCATTTAAATTTTTTAAAATCCTGTGAAATTATGTTAAATTTTTAACATCTCTTTGAATCACTTGAAAGTGTATTTTGATATTCTCAGAAATCATCTAAAATCCTTGAAATATCTTCCAATCACTTGAAATTCTTTTAAATTTTTGAATTCAGATGTAATTACATAAATAATTCCAATAATAAGTCTTGCGGAAAAATTCTACGTGCTAGAAATAAATTATTTTAATTCAATATGGAAAATGACTTGGAATTTGAAATCAAAATAAAAATGCTAATTTCTATTCCAACCGGTTAGCATTATCGAAACTTGACTGTATTCTGTGCCACCTCCATATCTGATTGCAGCTTAACCATTGTACAAAATGTCCCATTATGTTACAATTAAGTCAGTTTATGTATATTTATTATTCCACATTATTCATATTTCATTATTCATTGACTAAATAAAAATTTTGAATAATGTACTTTCAGGATGTTGTGCTGGTGAAGGAAGGCTCTTTGGGTTTTAGTATCATCGGTGGAACGGATCATTCTTGTACTCCATTTGGTGCAAGAGAGCCTGGAATATTCATATCTCATGTAAGTTAAAACTCGATTGCTGTTCGAAAATATATTTAGTCAACACTAGGTACGAAAAATTGCTAAGTTGTGATATATGCCCTAGCGCATAGAACATGACGACATTGTCAACTTACAGAGAACACTAACACCGATAAGAACACCTTAGCCCTATTGGAAGTAAAAAGATAAAAAAAAAGTGTAGAAATTTTTGGATAAAAAAGGATAGAGATTTTCTATCCCTCCCAAGTGTAAAATTTGCATCCACCAAACGCTATCCTTTTCTATCTTTGTGTCTATCCATCGTTTTCACTAGGCTCTATCTTTTCCTATCTCTTTCTACCCTTCCCAAAAAATTTGAATCTCTTCTGTCCATTTCTCTATCTTCTTCTAATTTTCAGTCTATCTCCTCCAAAACAAAAATTGAATACCCTAGCGAAAGCTTTCGATTGCAATTCATTCCTAATTTCATTCCATTTCGAATCATTCCGGAATTTATATCCAAACCAAATAGTTTCATTCCGATCTAATCCGAAGAGTTTTCAATCCGAACCTTTAGTCCGAATGAATCCGCCAATCCGAATTAATCAGAATTAATCCGAACTTTCCATTCAAATAAATCCGGTCATTATGAAACTGCAGCTGAATTCTTAAGAGATCGTTTCGAAAACTGTAAAACTATAATAGGCACCTGCTAGACTTGCTCATTTTTTTTCGTCCTAAAATAATTCCCGAAAAAACGCTTATTTTAGGCCTTCCAAACTAGACTACCCCTTTAATTAAGGAACGTTGTGTGACCATCTAGTTTTATTTAAAGGCACATTGCGTATGCACAACTGCTAGAATGTGTAACTTGATTTTAGATTTAATAATTATTAGTTTAGAAAAGATGAGAGATTTGACTTTATTTTAATATAAAAGAATAAACTGAGAAGAAGATAATAAATTCTTGTGTTAGGCAGGTTTGGTTGGCAATATAAACAAACGATATGTCAATAGTAAATTACATATAATTTGAAAATCAGTACTTGTAATGTCAAAATCAGCTGTTCGAATTGACAAACACGAGATTACATCAATAACAATAGGAGATGTAACGTCTTTCAAGCGATGAATAAAACGACATAAAATCGACCGTTATCAAAAATATTACAAATTAAATAAAATTCAATTGGCAAAATATAAATTCATAATCTCACATATTAAAACATCAATTTAAACAAAGCGCACAAAAATGATCAATAATCACACATAAATAATAGAACGTGTTGGCCAGGAAATACATCAAAATGCGCACAATAAAAATGGAATAGGTTCAATGGAAACCAATATCGACATAGCATTCAAATTCATACAGAATACGTAAAATTCAATCAAAGAAATAATATCAACAAAGTTCATATTAAGATAATCAAACTGGCCAACAGAGATCCAAGACTATTAAGAGATATACATATCAAATATACAAGAGTTCAATCAAAGTGAGAGCAGTGAACAACCCAAATATATTTCCTCTGAGAGGGACTCACGATAACACAAAACTGCGGTGATTTCGTGGATGGGAAGGCGATGGTAGAAACGAACGGATTCTATGGCGATGAACATGGGGTTCGTTCTTGAAACATTGAACAACCTTTATACATAATAATGATGACCCATAGCTTCACATCTACGTTCGAATTGGACCTCTCAGCCAGACGCTAAACCCACGAAACCGTCGACCTCTCATTATAGACGAAGACAATATTCAATTAAATTCGCCACGCTAGAACAAAGAAAAGGCACACACATTTCACTAATCAGCACTATCACCTTATTTATTGTATGTTAACTTGAAAATCGAAGACAGTAAAAATATTCACCTGAAAGCTCTTTTGTCTCGGCTTCAGACGTAGCGAATTAAAAGATGTTGATCCCTTAAAAGGGAGAATTGCTCTCAGAGACTGCTCTCTGATCGCTCGCCGATATCCCGAAATTTCCCACTCTTCTAAGAATTAGCAAGTAAGGTGATAGGCTGATTAATACGCGTCATTCATACTCAATAAATAATTGCGCGAAATACAAACCGATCGCCTCAGTTGGTAGAGTATCTCAATCGTTACTTAACATTTAAAGTATCCCAAGAATTACTTTAGAGTATCCCAAGTTTTACTTCAAATTCCAATTTAGAGTATCCAAAGCGTTACTTCACATTTAAATTCAGTTTTAAATAAACTTAAATTAAATATATTGTTAAAAAACCAACGGGAATTTAAAAAAGACATATAATTCTACATTCCATTAAAATTTGGTTAGACAATATTGAAATCCGGCTTAGTTTAAACATCTGGGTGTCAAACACTCATGGTGCAATTTAAGTAATTATTTTGAGGTGTGTAGTTTAAGGGATTAGAATGTCTATCCTATTATAAAAAGAACATGCATTTCAGCTAACTTCATATTGTTACATTAATTTCTAACGCACGCGATCGGTCTCGTATTAAAAAAAAAAACTAACGAACTAAAGAACTAAAAGAGCGAACTAGTATGTGTATCTTGACAGTAGTCAGTACACTGAAACAAAGTGTAGAAAAGGTGTAGAAAAAGTA
The DNA here is from genome assembly GCA_900474325.1 of Synergus umbraculus. NCBI lineage: Eukaryota > Metazoa > Arthropoda > Insecta > Hymenoptera > Cynipidae > Synergus > Synergus umbraculus. The sequence goes on along the minus strand of UCOK01002364.1, from coordinate 11,281 downwards.
ATCCGCGTAAGACCAGAAAAAAGGATCGCTAGTGCGCAGTGTCATGCACCACCAATACTTTGGCGATCGGTTACAGGATATCCACTGTGGGCGATCTCTCGCCTTTTACCTTCTTGCAAAAGTTGGTCGCTTGCGGGCGAACTTGGATTAGGTGACGGAAATGTTGTCCAATTCCGCGTGGGGCGCTGGCTGTACTTTTAGGCCGACTTTTAATTAAATGCATGAGAAAAGTCAACAAAGTTGATTTTTTAATAGTTTTAATTGCGAAAAATGGATCTTTATTTTACAAAATTATAATATTTTTTTATTCTATAAATCCTATTCTTTATAATATTTGTAACAATAGACATGTTTTATAACAAAATTAATTTTTATAGACGTCTTCGCTTTTTACAGGTTTATCATGACGAAGCAAAATATATAAATCGTTTCCTAACTTTCAAAAGAAATATAAAAAAAATTATTATAAATTTATTTGAAATTTACTATTTTAACAGTTTACGATATTTACATATGTCAATGCTAATAATTTAATATTTTGTAGAATTATTATTTATATTGTTCGAGAAGTGTATTCGTATATAGTCATAAAAGTAATGTTCTCTTCATTTTTTCACTAATACCTATTAATTTATTAAATATTTGGAATACTAAAAAATATTTCACCAACATAAATATATGGGTGATTCAATATCATATTTAGAACTGCAAAATAAAATCGCCTCGAATATTTTTGTTCGTGTTTTAGATACAAAACAAATAGACACGTATTTTTTTATTTCAATATGAGATGTAAACTTTTCAAGTTACATGTGTTTAAGGGCCATTCCATACAAAATTTTCAATCAAAAATTTATTTCGCTCAAAATATTTTTTTTTTTTTGTGTTTTTTGGTCGAAAATATTGTACACGTATTTTTTTATTTCGACATGATATTTAAAATTTCGGAGTTGTGAATTTTCAAACTTTTCACGCTCAAAAAATGTAACTTTAAATATTTGCGTATACGAAAAAAAGAATTCTATTAAAAAAATAAGTGGCTGCAGTAAAATTTATTATTTTTTCTCAGCTTTTCAATAAGCATTAGACCAATTGTTTATAAAAATATGGCCTATTTTTATAAACAAATCAATTTTTTGAACTTTGGAACTATTTTTTTATATTTTTATTTTATTGAAAAATGTAATTACGACACTTTAGTCACTACTCCTCAAATTTGGGAATGGACTGGTGAAAATTGTGTCTGTAATAAATTTTTGAACTATAGCTCTCGCGCTCGGACCACATCGAGCACGATCGTGAGTGGTCTGAGCGCGAGAGCAAATATTCAAAAATTTATTACAGACAGAATTTTTAACGGTCCGTTCCCAAATTTGGGGCGTAGTAACTAAAGTGTCTGAAGTACATTTTTCAATAAAATAATTTTTTTTAAATAGTTCCAAAGTTTAAAACAATGATTTGTTTATAAAAATAGTCCATATTTTAATAAAAAATTGGTCTGATGGATTTTTGTAATGCTTATTGAAAAGCTGAGAGAAAATCCTAAATTTTACTGCAATCATTTATTTTTTTACTATAATACTTTTTTTCGTATACGCAAATATTTAGCGGTACATTTTTCGAGCGTGAAAAGTTTGAAAATTCACAACTCCGAAATTTTAAATATCACGTCGAAATCAAAATATACGTGTACAATATTTTCGACCAAAAAACACAAAAAAATATTTCGCGTAAAATAAATTTTTGATTGTAAATTCTGTATGGAATGGACCTTAAACATCTGGAGTAGAAAAAATTAGGAATTTAAAAAAAATTTTCAGTTCGTAAACTATTTCCTAGAAAACAATGAAATTTTCAGGTAAAGTCGACGATGACCTACACTTTCTATGACGAATATTTTAATCCTGGAAAAAACGATTTTTAAGATGTCCATTTTCCGTAAATGCCATTTATTAAAAACAATTGCATATTTCTTATGTAAAAAAAACGAATAATTTTTTCATTCATCGCTATTTGCAAAATGTAGGTCATCGTCGACTTTACCTGAAAATGTCATTGTTTTCTAGGAAATAGTTTACGAACTGGAAGATTTTTAAAAATTTCTAATTTTTTCTACTCCAGATGTTTAAACACTTGTAACATGAAAAGTTTACATATCACATTGAAATTAAAAAATACGTCTATTTTTTTTGTATCGTTTTTGTATGTGGACAGTTCTCACGTCATATTTATTCTACATCCCGATTTATTCTCTACACACATTGGTTCTCTATCCCGACTGCTTGCAAGTGGCTGTACAACTCGACGGGCCGGCAAGCGTATTTTGGTTGAACTATATAGGCACTAGGGTGGTCTATATAAGCACTCAAGCGTATTTCAAATACGGAATATCTATACCGCTACAAGCTATTCTTTAAAAATTTATTGAATTTGTTATAAACAAATAAGTGAGTGAAAATGGAGTCATGGGGATTGACAGTGATTCGTCAATTGATTCGCACTGAATATTAATCATTTATAGACAGAAACCAATTTTTAACTGAATTCATGAAAGGCAACAAATAATTTTTTATTTTATAAACAAATTTTATGAACAATTGGCAATATCAGATATTTATAATGACATAAATAAAGTTTTTTCTACTGAATCGGTAAAAAATTATAGTCAAATGTCACTTACTTACCCAATTTAGTCATTCAATAACAATTCATAATGGTTTTAACAAATTTATTTAACAAATGCACTGTTTGGTTATTTTTATAGGTATAAACTTGGTTTTTTCAACATAATCAAGTGTAAATGACTAATTTTTAAACCTTTAGGATGTTCATAAAACAATAAATAATTTTAATTGTTAACAACAATTCTGTAAATCAATTTTTATCAGCTTAGGCATTTTTTGGGAAAGAAATTGCGTTCCCGTGAAGTAAGAGCAAGTTATTATTTAGCATTGACTTTGACGATTCAGAGGGACATTTTTATGCCATTTATGGGTAAAACAAAAAAGTGGGTTTTTTTTTATCAATTATATTCAGAACTTTGGACCTAATTTCAAAGTGACAAATGCATTACGAAATTTAGCAATTCGAAATTCTTTTTCATTATAAAAGATAAAAACAGTCAATATCGGTCCGTTTTAATGTTCTCTACTTTTTGGTTTTTTCCCATAAATGGTATAAAAATGCCCCTCGAAATCGTCAAAGTTAATGCCAAATAATAACATGCTCATACATCACAGGAACGCAATTTCTTTCCCAAAAAATGCCTAAGCTGATAAAAATGTATTTATATATTTGTTTTTAACAACTAAAGTTGCTTATTGTTATATAAATTCTTTAAAGGTTTAAAAATTAGTCATTTACACTTGATTATGTTGAAAAACCCAAGTTTCTATCTCTAAAAATAGTCAAACAGTGCATTTGTTAATTAAATTTGTTTAAATAATTATGAATTGTTATTGAACGGCTAAATCAGGTAAGTAATATTTTTCTATAATTTTTGGCTGATTGGGTAGAAAAAACTTTATTCATGTCATAAATACCTGATATGCCGAATTGTTTATGAAATTTGTTTCATGAATTTAGTTAAAAATCGGTTTCTATCTATAAATGATTCATGTTTAGTGCGAATCAATTGACGAATCACTGTCAGTCCCCATAAATCCATTTTCACTCACTTATTTGTTTATAACAAATTTAATACATTTTTAAACAATAGTTAAGTTATTGGAAAACTTTCCTGGATAATTGCTTCATTGATTCTAGGTATATTTGGGATTGAATCTAAGTGTTTCTCGAAACCCGGTGTTCAAAAAACAAAAATTTTTTTTTAGTTTCTTTTTCTTTATTAAATAAAAAGAAAAACTTATTTAAAATATGGATCGACAGTTTTTACTGCATTTTATAAGATTTAATTTAAAAAAAAAAAGGTTCAAATCGGTTCACAAATAGGTTCTGAATATCAATTTGTCTGCGAAATTTTTTTTTAACCCACTCCACGACCCCAGTCTTCGACGCCGGGCTAATTTGTATCTCAGGAGACCTATCCTAGCGTTACGACAGGGTACTTTTATAATTTTTATCAAATTGATTTTTCACCTCTATTATATGGAGTCTCATGTCGGCAGAAAACGTCGGCGTAAGCAGGAAACTCATGACGTCATGAGAGTGAAAGAGATTTAAACAGATCTGCCTATCTCTATGACTCTCATGAGTTTCTGCTTTACGCGGACGCTCTCTCCCGACATGGGACTGCACCTTAAGTTCTCAAATATGTAAGCAAAATTATTTAAAGCTCATGTACGGAAAATAAAGATTCCTTGCATAGATGTCGAAAATTCTCGGTAATTTAAACTCGGGAAAGGTAACGAAGAACGTAACCGTAGATTACCGAAAAAGAGAGAATTTATCGAGATTTTATGAATATTAAAGAAAACGTTCATTTTTTGCTTTTATTTTTTGCCTTTTAATGTAATTAAAATTTATATAAAATTTACAGTAAAGTTCAATGAAGCCTCCATCTGTTTTGCATTTTAAAAGTGTCATTGCAACCCTGGTTTCAAAACATTATTAACATTATAAATATTCAAGTTCTGCGCTTAACTTTTTTTCCTTTATATGTACTTATTATTGGAAAAATATCCATAATAAACTTTTTTTCATATTTTATTTTGTGCCTGCACACTACTTTGCGTGTTCAAACTTGAAATAAGGTAGTGGACCCGATACTCGAACAGTACCCGATAGTCGAACACTGTCTATAGCTAAGAAAGACAGGTTATTGTATTTCGATTTTCATCATCAATCACGTCTTTTTTTTAATTTAAAATGTTTTAAATGGAAGTGCAATTGTAATATGGTTAAAAAAAAAGAGGTGAGTAAATGTTTTTAATGTTTTTTATATATTTTGGGGCCTGTTTCGGTATACCGTTTCATTTTATGTTAAGTAACCTAAGACCGAACACTGTAAGACTGTAGCAATTTTACAATAAAAGTTGAATATTATCACGACAATCATTGGCATCTTTCTGTCCTATGTTCGTCGTGGTAATTTTCAATAGATTTTTAAAGAGTAAGTTATTGACAATATATAATTATGATTTTTTTTCTCAAAGTACATGCGCAAAACTAAACATTACATTTATCTAATACCATTTTTAAATTATGTATAATGAAATTTACACATAGGTTTTCTAATAAGTTGAAAAGCAGCGGGTAGACGACTAAATCCTATTATCGTAGGATATGAACCAAACGTTTATTATTACTATAATTACACATCAAAATATACAAAGCGAAAGTGACTCGTGTCGCGATTCACAGATAAAGAAGAGAAAAAATGTACTGTGTTTGAGATACAAAAATATAGGGGCGACATCTATCGAGATATTTATGAGTTAGAAAAGGGGCGCGAATTGTGAATTCTCACACTCTCCCTCAAGTTGCGCCCTAGAGTAACTTGAGCGATGAAAGTCCAAGTCCGGAAACGCACTCCATGTGCTTGCGTCCAGGTAAACCTTTTGTTAGTATGTCTGCTACCATTTTCTCCGTGGGTAAGTAGCTTAGATCAACAGGGTGCTCTTTCAATACTTGACGTATAAAATGGTGTTTTACATCGATGTGTTTGGACCTGGAATGATGCACTGGATTCTCGGCTAGTTTACCAGCTCCTTGATTATCGTTATAAATAACCACATTGGCAAGTTCTGGATGTCCTAGATCCTTCAGAAACCTGATGAGGTATATGGCTTCCTTGGAAGCATCAGTGATGGCCATATATTCGGCTTCGGTAGAGGAGAGAGCCACGGTTCGTTGTTTTCGTGATTCCCACGATATGGCTGCTCCGCTGAGAATGAAGACTGAACCCGTGTAGGAGCGTCTATCTATGACACAGTTAGCCCAATCTGCATCGACATAACATTTCAAAGCATCGTTGTTCCTTTTGAATCTCAGTCCTAAATTCATAGTTCCTCGAAGGTATCGTAGTACTCGTTTAGCTGCTGACCAATGCTCTTGGTTGGGGTTACTGTTGAATTGTCCAAGTAGACTAACTGCATGTGCAATATCTGGTCGTGTGCCTAGTGCAGCATACATTAGAGCTCCAACCAGCTCTCTGAAGAGAAATGTTTCTTCATTTCTTGGATCGTTTGATCCTTTTGTTAGCTTGGTGCCGATTGCAAGTGGAGTGTTTGCGGGCTTACTTTCGTTCATTCGAAACCTGCGAAGGATGTCTTTTAAGTATGCAGTTTGAGATAGGGTTATACCTTCTTTATCTCGTATTATTTCAATTCCTAGGCAGTACCGAGCTTTTCCGAGATCCTTCACTTTAAATTCTTTGGAAAGTTTCTGCTTGATTTCACTCTCCCTTGCTGGACTGTTTGACACGATCAAAATATCGTCCACATAAACTAGAACAAAAGTTGTTTTGTTGCTGTCAGTGTAGACACAAGCATCTGCATCTGTTGGTGTCAATCCAATTTTTCAAAGATCCGAGTCAAATTTGGTATGCCACTGGCGTCCGGCTTGACGTAAACCATACAAGGCTCTGTTCAGTTTACATACTTTGGGCGTTCCATATATCTTCTTTAGCATCTCATTGGCTCGTCTGGAAAGTTTGGGATCGCTGTCTTCGCGTGCCATCCTTTGAAGCATTTTCTCCAAAAGATCAGGTTTATCCATGTAAACCAAGGTGTCCATTTCAGCATTCAGATATGAATGTAATCCAAGTTGTGCGAAACCCTTTGCTACAATGCGTGCTTTTCTTCGTTCCAATTGCTCGTCGGAACCATATTTATTCCGGAGAACAGTCCGGCAATTGATCACTTTTTCATTTATTGGTCTCAACCAGATCGAATGTCTCATTTAACATCAAACTCCTAATCTCTTCGTAAATTGCCTCTTCCCATTCGTCGCTATCGGGTCCAGATAGAGCCCGTTGCAATGGAATCTCGCAGGCGTTCAAAGCAATACAGGATTCCTGAAATTTCCCTGCAGCGTCATTGTTCTCCCATCCAAAGGATTCCTCGTCGTTGGAGTCAGCAGACTGTTGTTGCGTGGCATTATCAGGAGCATCTACTTGTACAATATTGTACTGTTTGGAGGGACGTCCTGGTTTGCCAGTTAAAACCTTTCGAGGTCTGCCAGGTCCTTTTTTGTGTGTTTCCTGTTGATTGATTTCATTCCTGGGTGGTTCAGCGACCTCAGGTACATCATTTATAGGGAGTTCATCGACGACAGGAATATCATTAGCTGGAAGTTCATTGAGGGTATTCTCATCCATTTTGCGGTAGGGAAGAAATTCCACTTCGGGTATAGTTGAAGGAGTTTCTTGAACGTTTTTTTGTAAAATACTCGTTCATAAATTGCACATCACGTGTTATGCGAATCTTTTTATCAGTCGGAATCCAAATCCGGTAGGCTTTTGCGTTAGTGGCGTAGCCAACAAAGATTCCTTTAATTCCACGTGGTTTTAATTTATCCTTGTTTGGACTCTTGTCGAGATAGTACACAGTATCTCCAAATTTTCTTAAATGTCTTAGATCAGGTCGCTTACCAGTCCATCTTTCGTATGGTGTTTCCATTCCTAGTGGCTTGGTGATACACCTATTCCGTATGTAGCAGTCGGTAGCGACGGCTTCTTCCCAAAAAGACGTAAGTAGTCCGGAATCTATGAGCATGCAGCGTGCTGGCTCAATCAAGGTTCGGTTTTTACGTTCCGCAATTCCGTTTTGCTGCGGATTGTACGGTGCTGTCAATCAATTTCTTATTCCTGACTCCTTTAAAATGCGATCCATGCCAGAGTTAACGAACTCTGTGCCGTCGTCGGATTGGAGTGCCTTGATCTTTAATCCTGTGTGCGTCTCGACGAGATTCTTGTATTCTAAGAATTTTGAAATTACGTCCGATTTGTTGCGAAGTAGGTAGTGTTCCGTCCAACGACTGTAATCATCCGTAAATGTTAAGAGGTATCGAGCTCCACCGAGTGAAGAGGTTCGCATAGGGCCACACAGGTCGGTGTGGACAATTTCGAGAAGAGATGTTCCTTGACTTCCTTTTGGAAATGGTTTACGGGTGATTTTTCCGGCTGCACATGTGTTGCATGGTGGACAGCTAGGATCAACCTTGAAATCCATACCTGTAACGACCTCCTTTTGCATCATGAGATTCATGTCTCTAGTATTTAAGTGATCTAGTCGTTTGTGCCACTCGATTGTGTCACTCTTTTTTGTCATGCGCAATGCACGCGACATCAGATTTTGGACGTAGAAAAAATAAATCACCTTCGCGTTTCGCGGTAAGTTTTAAACTTCTGTTTTTATCTTTTACTTCGGCACGATTTTTAGTGAAAATGACAGTACAGTCGTTGTCCACGACTTTAGCAACTGACAACAAATTTGTACGCAAAGTTGGCACGTGAAGAGTATTTTTCAATAAAAATGTTTTATCCAGTTTGTCGTCTGATGCCACAATACGGACATTACCTTTTGTTATGACTTCGGCTGTCGGGTCACTTGCCAACTTAACACCAATACTCACCTTGTGTGATTCTGTAAACAGGTGTTTGTCTTTACATAGGTGTGAGGTACACCCACTGTCGATGCACAATTCTTCACCAGTCGTGACGTTGTGTGACACGTCTTCAAGATGATTGGAGATTTCGCTCGCGAGAAATGCATCGTCGACATTGTGTGCGTTTTCTTCTTCCTTTTTCTTCTTTTTGAAACACTTGGAGGTTCTATGACCTGTTTTTTCCACAAAAATTCCACTTTATTTTGTCTTGTCGTGGTTTCCAAGCGTTGTTCTGTAGTTTCCGAGCACTGTCTTGTCGTTGCTTGCTGGCGAACATGGCTCCGTTGTCATCACTTTTGTGTTCTCTGGCAAAGCTTTCTTCAATAATTTTGCCAATTAGTTTTTCTATATCTGGTAATGCATCGTGTGACTTCACCGCGCAACAAAAATTGTCGTAGCTACTTGGCAAGCTGTGTAATAACATTATTGTTAATAGATCGCCATTGATCTTGATATCCATTTGTTCTAAATTGTCAACTATATTCATAAATCGTGACAAATAATCTCGAACATCGTCACCATCGCGCATTTTTTGTGACAGTAGCTGTTCCAGGAGCGTAGCCTTTCTTGTGGAACCCTGGGACGCGTATATGGATTCGAGTTTTGTCCAAACACTGCGCAATGTTTCACAGTTTCGAATGTGCTTTAATTGCGATGAACTAATAGATAGAATGAGGTCAGATTTCGCCATACGATCTTCTTGTTGCCATCTGTTGAGAGCCTCTCCCTCATCCTCTGGTTTAATCTTTTCTCCAGAAACATATGGCCATGTTCCATTTTTAGTTAGGAGAGCCTCGACCTGAATTTTCCAAGTTTCGTAATTTTCCTTGGACAAGGGTTCGATTCGCATTGTGCTGTAAAAATTAGATTGGCCTTGCGCCATTTTGTAGTTTTCCCGTACGTATTCCTTGCGGTAGTTACTAGTGATGAAAAACTTTTATCACTCACGGCAGAAACACTAAGGATATTAGCACTTGCGAAGAAGAGAGAGGAAGAGTCGCTTTTGTTTGAATAAACCACCGATCACAGTCTTATGATGAAGTGGAAGCAAACAAAAAATTGAATCGCGCACATGGGCGTTCGATGTGATAGGTTATCTTTGTTTTTCAGTCCGATTGATATTTATCGTCAAATATCGTCTCCTGGGCCCATAACCTAATAAATTGAAAAGCAGCGGGTAAACGACTAAATCCTATTATCGTAGGATATGAACCAAACGTTTATTATTACTATAATTGCACATCAACATATACAAAGCGAAAGTGACTCGTGTCGCGATTCACAGATGAAGAAGAGAAAAAATTTACTGTGTTTGAGATACAAAAATATAGGGGCGACATCTATCGAGATATTTATGAGTTAGAAAAGGACCGCGAATTGTGAATTCTCACATTTTCATTGATTTTTTTAGAAATTCTTGGTTCAACTTCTAACTTTAAAATTCGATAAGTAAATAACTTATCATCCCTAACCTCTATCTAATTCGGATTGCACTGTTCGACTACTGGGTCCTTACGTGTTCGACAACTGCTCCCATGGACAAAAATGCGTTCGACTACTGCTCCTTATGAGTCAATCTTTAAATATATATTTTTTTTAATTTAATGTTTAAAAAATCTATATTTTCTTGTTTAAATAGTTGAAAGAATGTTTATATTTACAATTAAAAATAGCTTCATACGTTTTTTCCGAATTTAAATACTTTTAAAATGCTTTTAAATGGGCAAGAGTTGACACTAAGCCGTTAAGTGTTCGAGTTTCGGGTCCACTACCTTACATTTCATTGAAATTTAAAAAAGTTATGGTTATTTATAATTTTAAAAAATGTTCATAACTCAAAACTGATTTAAGCAAAATAAATATTCCTTATGTTATAAGCTATAAAACTCGAAATTTTTGCCATAATGACATTGCAAGTTTGTATTCGAGAAGAGAAAGTATTGCCTAAGTGAAATATTTTCGAGATTTTGTTAATCGCGTTTTCCTTATCTGCTTATTACAGAAATTTTTTGTTTTTAGGTTGTACCTGGTGGAATAGCAGCTAAATCTGGTAAATTAAGGATGGGAGATAGGATACTAAAAGTAAATGGAACCGATGTTACCAAAGCTACTCATCAAGAGGCTGTGATGGAACTTTTACGACCAGGCGATTCGATTAATCTTACTGTTCAACATGATCCTCTTCCAGAGAGCTACCAAGTAAGATTTCTATACTAGAAAAATTATTTTTACTTATGGTAACATGTCACAAGAAGCGCTTTAATTCTAGACTTACATTGCCTAGTACCACTTTGCTTACAGTATTTTTACATTCACTTATTTTACAGTATTTTTACATGCATAAAACTGTTTTATATTTTATCACTTTTCTTGCACGATATTCTGCATCTCGTCTTTGCTTTATCAAGTTTTATTTTTAGTCTTAGATTCCCCGTAAACTTTCATAAAATTTACAGAATTTGGAACGCGATGCAAGTTATTATTACTATTTTAAAGAAAAATTAAATCCTCCAAAATATCACCTCGAGAGGAGATCAGCTGAAATACTTTTATTTAAAGTTTATTTCACATAATTAAATCATTCAGTCAAAATTCCAGCGATGAGAACAAGTGATTAATATTTGAAGGATGAACATTCAAATATATGTATAAGAGCCATTTTCCAAATGTTCCAAGAAAAATAATAGTTCTTTTAAAAATTAAACTTTCTACT
>UCOK01002313.1:0-10342 GCA_900474325.1 Synergus umbraculus | reverse complement strand
AATTTAAATAGTACTTTTGTCCAACTTTTTTAGTTCAAATAGAAAAGGAACTTATAAAAACTAAAAAAAATTTGGTTCCACTGTTTCAGATGCATCGCACGACCTCCATCACCGGCACCGATTTACGAGTGCACACTCCAGGCGCCCCAGAAAAATCGTTACAACTTTGGCAAATTTCAATAATTTGTAATAATAAAAATTGTTTTTTAAAGCTTGAATATAATATACTATCGTCTCAAAATTTCGTTTACCGCAATCATTTCCTTCCCTTTCAAAAAAATTGTTGAAAAAACGCTTTTTTTTCGGCTCCTAAAGCAGACTACTGCCTTAATGGCAACTGCGAGCGTCTTATATACTCTCGCAGCCAGTCGTTTGGCGTGGCGCGCAGGCGCACTGTCGAATCCAGTGTTGCCAGTTTAGGGGTATTTTTCTCACTCACTCTAATACCATGTGACGTCACTTGCTTGAGAGCGAGTGAGAAAAATACCCCTGATCTGGGAACACTGGTCGAATCACGAAAGTGGGATAGCGGGCTCTCGCAGTTGATTGGACATCGTTCCAATAGCCTGGAAACTTTTTTCGTAAATAAGAACCACTTTAATAATAACTATCAACTTCTAGGAAGATGCAGATACAGAATGGAAATTTGCACGATCGAAACTATGGATGAGTTACTTTGAAGAAAGATGGACTCTTCCACCTCCTTTTAATATCCTTCCACCTCCAAAATTATTTCTTCGACTATGTGGTTTTAGTGAAAAGAAGAAGGACAAACCATCCAATCTTCATCGAAGGGCAAGAGAACATAAGTAATTTTATATTTAGATTTACATTTTTCAAATTTAAATTTCATATTTTCAATTTTTTGTAGGTGTATCTTGTTTTTTAAGATTTTTTTTTGTGCTTATGTTCTATTATAAACAGTCGATTCTGACCTACGGCGCATTCTATAAAATTTCTGAAGTGAGGTGGATGATTTTGTTTCATTATATAGATTTCACTTTTTTTTCAATTGCCGATTGTTCTAACGCCTTTAAGATAATTGACAATTTCAGATACGATGGAGTGATGAGAGCACTTATTTGGAGATACGTGGCAAGCTCTCATTCGCAACGAGAAAAGGAGCCGGCTTCTGAGGACGATATTCATGAGTTGAAATCTGATGTGTCGTCTTGGCGATGCGAGTTACTTAATATTTTAAACAAAAATGGCATGGACACCACTGGAGCTATGCATACAGAAAAAAGTGAGATATTGCTTTGAAACTATACTACAATAATATAGAATGATAACAATTATTAAAAACCTATAATTTATAAGCATTGAAGTTCATATTTTAAATACGAAAAAAAACGAATTTTTATCCTCAAAATGTATTATATTTGTATTAGCTGGGAAAATGAAAGTTTGGGAACGGCAATTACTGAAAGATTTCCAAGTTAAACCAATGGGGATAATGGAAGATCTTTCTGAGGAAGAATTGGCCCTTCGACAACGTCCTGAAGGCGAAGACAACATTTCCAGATGGCAGAGGGTTGCTAAACTTGCAGTTCTGAAATCCGCTAATCGTCAATGGGATAATGTAAATATTATGATAATATTAAACATTTTCCTATTACTCAGGCAGGGAAAATGGGTAATTTCCCAATTCTTCCTCTTGCTGAATAGTATGTTATTTAACAACCAAAAAGTAGATGAAACAGCAGTTTATCAATATCTTTTTATTTTTCACTTTTTTTAAATAAACCTAAATGTCCATTTTGAGGTTTTAGACGTCACCCACGAATTGTAAGCACTTCGCGTAGTTTCCGTGAAAAATTTGAAAAACGACGGATAAAAATTAAGTACGCGTTTAAAATTCGTCAGTTTTATTTAAGACGTCAAAATTGACATTCGGGTGTATTTGGAAAAAGTGAAGTTGCATTACCAATTTAATTTTAGGTAATTGATGGTGTGGTCAAAAATTCTCAAATTGGAAAAAGTATCACCAAATCAGCAATGCGAAGACAGAAAAGTCTAAAACTTGTAATGGAAGAAGCTCGTCGCTTGGTTTTGATAAGTCCACTTCCTCCAGTATCTCCAATTAAATTACCGAACTCTCCGTCTGTGATGATTTTAAAAGTACTAAAAGATGAACAAGCGGACTATTTTTCCAGACCGGTTACTCCAAATAGTGCTTATGGTTCCGAGTTTGAATTGGATACTCAGGTATTCCATAGTTTATTAATTTTATTTTTTCTTGTATCAAACAAAGATAGTCCTGTATCTTTACTTTTTTAAAAGGGGTAATGGTTGGGTCAATTGTTAATTTAGTGGTATTGGGTAATGGTTAGTTTGTCGGCCATGACCTATCGATTTATTCTATCCAATATTGTTAATCATCGAACCTCACTAAATTGAGGTATAGTATGTATTGAGACGTTTTCTGGCTTCCTTTCTATTTCTTGGATATACAATGCGTTGCATTCCGACGCGCTTGAGTAAAATTAACTCCTATTATATAGAATTTTGTTTAGTTTTACATTAATCTTCAGTAGCGCGAAAATTAACAATAAATATTTTTCTTTTCAGAAACTATCTCCAGCAGCGGTACATTACGTGGACGAGAAATATCGTAAAGGTTGCGAAATTATGCCCTCTGTACCAAAGTTGTCCCCCCGTATTTTTAAGCAACGAACTCCAAATCATGGTGGCTCAGCAAATTATTCCTCAACTATGTCGACTTTGCCAGTAAATCACCGAGCGCCGAAAATGATTGAACACTCAGCTCATAAAGTTTCAAACCATGAAAACATTATCAAACCGAAACCAAATCACGCAAGTGACCCCTTAAACATTCCAGACATAGAGATTATTCCAGTTACACCGGAATTAAAAAGCAAAAACAATAGTCAGCGGTTAATAAAGATTGCACCAAAATCTCCTCGAATATCTAGAAGCAGATCTCCGAGGAGAGGAGGATGGCTCTAAAAAGAACCCAAAAAGAAAATTTAAATAGTTATTTTTATGATTAAAAAATCACTTGTAAAAACGCTGCCTAAAAGTGCACCTGCGCCAATTTATTCTACCTTGTTTGGTAATGTGGCGCGATTCAATTGTAATTTGTAATTATTGAATAAAAAAACAAATTATTAAAAAAACTTAGTAACATTTAATAAAAATAAGATAAACATATTAAGGAACTATGCTAGTTTCTCTTTTTCAAAAAATCGATTTTATTTTTTTTGCATTTTTCCATAGCTAATCATCCTAAAAATAAGTACCCAAAATTGTAAATCGATATCTCTAATAGTTTTTAAATAGGAGCACTTTAAAGCGGCACTGTTCATTAGCGCTAAGATAATTGCGGGCTAGGAAACAAACGAAAAAACATTTTAAAACAAATTTTAAAATCAGTGAAAAACCTTCATACAACCATAAAAAAGGCTCCAGAGCAAAGCAGGTCATCAAATTGCGCAATAGGAAGGGAAAATTTACCGCAAATCAAATATGTGTCGAAAACTTTAAATGCGTTTTTCTCAAAACTGCATTTTTAAAATCGGGTGACAGTGTAGCTCGAAAACTAATCATCCAATCGACTTCAAATTTTTACACAGTCTTTATTATGTTTCTACAGAGGATGGACCTCCAACTTTTTGTTATATAAAAAATTACAACTTTTATAAACAAAAAACGAGCGTTTTTTTAAGCAAAATTTGAAATTTTTTTTCAAAACTACGCCATTTTTATAATTTTGCTTCCTCATATGGCGCGTTCAGATTTCCCACCCGGGTGCACCTCGGGTACTGTGTCCTTTTCTTACAAGTCGAAATTTCAATATGTTAGAAAAGGACGCAGTACCCGAGGTGCACCCGGGTGGGAAATCTGAACGCGCCTATAGAGAAAGCTTTGTAGTGGTGACAAAATCCAGTTTCCAAAAAAAGGTTTTTTTGAACATATTTCAAGGGCAATATATTTAGTATGAGGTTCTGAAAAATTGCCCGGATGTATGTGTGTGTGTGTGTGTGTGTGTCACAATCCTGCAATATCTTGAAAACGCGTAGAGATAAATTGATGAAATTTTGCATAGTTATTTAACTATATACCTAGTTGAATTTCTTTTAAGGGTTTCACAAAATATTTAATTTTAAAAGTTTTATGTACTTTTATAATTTTCGTAAATTAATTTTTCCACTATAACTTCTCAAATATTGAAAATTTAAAGCTGGTGTAAGGGAAATGAATATACCTTTCATCGAGACGAATCGATTAACCTATATGATTAATGCATTTCATTAAAAAATAAGGAAGTTATGTTTATTTATAATTTTGAAAGTTAATTTTTCGCTCTATGTTTTCAAATAATCAAAATTTTGAGTTGACGTAAGGAAAATGAATATTCTTTATGTCGAGACGAACCGAGTTACCCGTAAGATTAATTCATTTAATTGAGAAATAAGAAAGTTATGGTTAATTGTATTTTTAAAAAACTAATTTTTCGACTATAATTTCTGAAATAATTAAAATTTAAAGCTGATGTAAAGAAAATGAAGATTCTCTGTGTCTAGACGAATCGATTCACTTAAAAGATTAATGCATTTTATAAAAAAATAAGAAAGTTATGCTTTATTGTAATTTTCGAAAATGAATTTTTTGAATATAACTTCTCAAGTAATCAAAATTTAATGCTGGTGTAAAGAATACTTAATGCTTCCTCTATGAGGAAGCAAATCATATTTGCTTACAGGTAGCAAAGTGCTCATTGAATGAGTACAAAAGTTCATATAACTTGACAGCTAGTTATGTAATTTTAAGAAACATGAATTTTTTTGCGAAATTTAAAGAAATTTCATAAGATTTCAAGACATTTTAACTGGTTTTAACGAATTTTAAGAAATTCCATGGAATTTTGAGTAATTTTACGTAATCTTAAGAAACATCAATTGATTTTGCGAAATTTAAAGAAATTTCATAATATTTCAAGAACTTTGAACTGGTTTCAACGAATATTAGGGAATTTGAATTGATTATAAAAAATCTCAAGTGAATTTAACGAGTTTTAGGAAATGTAAAGAGATTTTAAGAAATTCCATGGCATTTTGAGTAATATTAAGTAATTTTAAAAAATATTAATTGATTTTGCAAAATTTAAAGTAATTTCATATGATTTCAAGACATTTTAACTGATTTTAACAAATTTTAAGGAATTTGAATAGATTAAAAAAAATCTCAAATGAATTTAATGAGTTTAGGTAATGTAAAGAGATTTTAAGAAATTCCATGGAATTTTGAGTAATTTTACGTAATTTCTTTTAAGGGTTTCACAAAATATTTACAGGAAGCAAAGTGCTCATTGAATGAGCACAAAAGTTGATACAACTTCACAGCTAGTTTAATATTTTCAAAAGCTAGAGGTCCATCCTCTAGAGAAACTCATGTAGTTTACTAAAAAAAAATTTTTTTTTCGAGCACCCTGACATAGCCGACACCGTCACCCGTATTTCAACTTTTTTGAAAGGACCTTTGCGTTTCGCCTTGTATCTCTGCTTCGAATGCATATTTTCTGACGAAAATTTTATGATAAATACATGAAGACATGTACAATATACTGCAAAAATTTTAGAAAGATTAAAGGAGTAGTTTTGTTTTTTTTAATCTTTAAAAACTGCTGTTTTTTTCGTCCGAGAAACTAGCATAGCCCCTTAATGTTTAATATTATTTGTTAACATACTTGAGGGATTATATCTACCGAAATTTCAAGAAATAATAATGTTCTCTTAACAGTGCAGAATACTCACAATAATTAGGTTATGTCTGCGCTGAAATGACTGCGCCATATTAGTCGCATGTGAATAGTATTTAATAAAGATTTTTTTATATAAAAGGTTATTAATTTTACTCAAAATGTTAAACTTTAAAGTATTTAAAAATCTCAGAACAGTATATTTCCAAAAAATAGTACAAGTCTGCACGAATCTTCTTAATTTTTTACTTGTTTGTAGAAACTGTCAATTCTACTTAAAAAGTGAATTAGTGAACAATGGCACAGAGTGCAAACATATATCTAATTATAATAGGTATTTGTTAAGTAAAATCAAAAATATTTTTTGTGACAATAAAGAATTCGAATACTGAGGTGTTTGGTTATTTCTGGATCACCCTACAAGAAATCTAAACGAGTTCTGTGGAAGTTTCACTGATTTAATTAGGAATTGAGCATTTTCCCAGTGGGCACAATAGTATATTATGTGACAAGAGTCGAAACGCAACGATTTCACGAGCGTGAAGTTAGCTGCCCGAGCGAAGCGAGGGCCGCTCAACAGGCGAAAGTCCAATTTTCGATAGAGATGTAATGAAAAAATATTTACTTCCTGAAAACGTTCTAAAGATGTTCCTAGGACGATTATGTCAATCCAATTGATTTCGTAAAGACGGTCTTTGGAACATGGGACGTCTTCAGGACATCAATTGGACTGACAAAAACGTCCTAGGAACGTCTTTATAACGTTCTCAGGACGTTAATGTTTTTGTACCCACTGCGTTACTAATGAATCAGTGATTTGAGACTTTTCAAAAATCAATTCAATACCCAGTGGTAATAGTCCCAAATATAAGTTTCTACAGGCAGCCCAGCTTCGTTTGGATCGTCTTAAGCTGCACCCGTAGCCACCAGACTATAACTGCGTAGAGTAACCTATCCTTAACCTAAAGGCCCTTCTACATATACAGAAGATTGTAATAAACTTTCTATTTAGCGTTTCCAGATGCTCCGCCCAGTTCAGTTTTCTATCCAGTCTTATCCCCAGATATTTCACCAATTGGGCTCCCCGGAGCCTCTTTCCGCAAAATAAGGGTACCTTTACCGTAGCGAACTTATATTTTCTCTTGAAGACTACTAAATCAGTCTTCTCTGAAATTTCCCATAACCCTGATGCCATGCACCAGATCTCCACAATGTGCAGAGGCTCCACTGTTCGGAATCACGAAGTCGTCCGCATATCCTTGAGAGTAAAAGCTCTCATTATTCAGATTTCGGAGTAGGCCATCCACGACCATGCACCATATGATGGACAATGAAACACCCTCCTGTAGCCAGCACCTAGATGTCGTTCCTTCGAGCCAACTACCTCAAAATACCCGTTTGCACTGTTTGAGCGTAAGTGATGCACTCAAAGATGGTTGGCCTCCATCTTTGTGATATTTCTGACATGTCAAGTGATATCAAAAAAGTTCCTGACGCGACAAATTTTTATTTCGCAAATTTCCGCAAAGTCTCTTTCAGAGTTTGAAAGTTTATATTGTGGAAGGACCGCGTACAGAAGGTTTTTTTCATCTAGTGACGGTGTTGTGTCTATAAAATAGTGAAAAGTGGAGTGACTTTGAAAATCGTCATCTCTTCCCGCGATTTGTCTGCTCGGTGTGCATTTCTCCGTTTCAGAAAATGAATATTTGTAGTCAAAATATTCATTTTCTCAAGAAAAACGCGATGCATTTTTTATAAGATGCACTCTAGGATTTCGTCAGACCCGAAATATTTGGTGAGTTTCTTTTATTTATCCCGAAATCTACTCTTTAAATTAAATACGGGGGCAGGGCCGTCTTTATTATTGGGGGCACTCAAAAAATTTTCTAAGTCCCCATTATCCAACGCCCTTAATACTTTCCCTTGAACTTCGCTTTATTACTTTCCATTATTTTAGTCGCATATACGAATTTAACAACGTAATTTAAATTATAACCCTTCCTCGGAATTCATCAACCGTGGAAAAAATTATACAAAAATTCTCGAATTCAACAAATTGGTTTCTTTAGAAAAAAAATGAACACAAAAATTGTTTGACCTTAATGAATTGGTTGAAGATACTGCAATATGTGAAAATGTACATCTGGACTACAAATATTTACACTCGTGATGTTGTGTATTCCGATGGGAATGCAAATTTGTGCATTCCGTGAGCTTTAACGAACGGAAGCAATCCAGCGTTCGGAATAATGTTGTAAGTTAAAGATAGAGTTACATTCTTATTTCCTCTGAAACACAGTAAAAGAGAAGTATTTAATATTTTTCAAACATTTATAGAAAGCTCATGAACTTGAATATTCGATGAATAATGAGATCAGTAACATTTACAGAATATAACTGATTACAAATGTTAATAATTTTATTACAATATAACCTCAGTAAGAGCTAGCCCACGGGCGGTTAGGGGTAAGAATTCCGGAAAATGTGGGGCCGCCGAGCTCATCAAGTTCATTCGAGCTCTTATCGAGTGAGCTTTTAGTGAGGTTGTACAGTAATATAATATAATATAATATAAATATATCTCAATACCTGAGACCGTTTCCGTCATCCCAGAAGTAATACTTGGCATTCATATTTTTATAATCTAGAACTGCGTTATCTCCTCGCAAAATTATCTTGTCCCACAAAACAACCTGATAAAAACAAAGGTTTTTGTTAAAACTAAAAAGTGTCATTAAAATTGCAATAACAATCAATTTTTTTACCGACATCATAATTTTATAGTTCTACTGCCTTGAAATGTTCAGAAAATAAAAAAAAGGAAAGGTTCGACTCCAAGTCGAGGTGAACTTTTTTTTTTCAAATTCGAACAGTAGAACAAAAAAATGAAAATCTCGACAAGCAATTGAAGCTCTAGATGCAATAAGGGCACACAGAATTTTTCGGCTCAAGTACAATGACTTTTCGTTGTTCTAAAAATTTTTTTTATAACTTTAATTTCAGGTTATTTAAGTAAAACAGGAAATTTACTTCAAACTAATATAAAAATATATTCAAAATTATTATTTTTGCCTTGTCACAAGGTTCATTTGCACTTGAACCAAAAAATTGTATGTGCCCTTATTGCATCCGGAGCCTCAATTTATTTTTTCTTCAACGAAGATTAATATTTTACAAAATATTTTTTTATTGAAATATTTGCAAACCTGGTTAATATCATTGACTTTGGTGCTATACTCGACAGTCATGAACAAGAATAATTGTTTGACGTTCCAATTAAACAATGAGTTAAGATGTATTTTTTTTATAAGGAAAATTAAAAATTATAGAATTTTAAGTACGAATAAAAAGCTTAAGGGAATGTGATACTTTACTATAAAAGCATTTAGTTTCCCCAACTTTACATTCGCAATAATAAATATTTTTCTCTAAAACTATTATATTGTATTAGTTTTGTACAGACGGAGGTAATTGGCTCAGTTATAGTAAAAAATATTTATAATTACGAACAAAAAGTTCCCGTAACTAAATTTGCTGTAATAGTAATAACCACATGGTTTTAATAAGTGTTTTAAACAAATTTAGCGCCAAATGTTAAAAAGGATATCAGTCTTGATGTCGAAAGTTAAGTATCCCAAATCATTTTTTTCCCTCGAAGCGCTGTAATCTGGAACATTTTTTCTGCAAAAAAAAGTTACACCGTTTAAAGACATTTGTTTAATTTCGTGGTACGTATTCAACTTAACTGTGAAAAATAAATTTACAGTGTGAAATTTATATATTAAAATGTGTAATTTTCAATACGAAACTTAAATTCGGATTCATTCGAAACTTTTGCCCTAGTAAGCTAAAAAACTCCTAAAAGTCCTTGAAAACCAAAAATAAAATTAAAGGCTCTCTAAATACGAATTAAATTAAACCTCGCTTCCTTACTTTATGACTAGAAATTTGTTCCATACTTTTGACAATCAAAAAACGGAATTAGACTCAAAAAATTTGAAAAAAATTTGTGTAAAAATTGGGTAACCATATGTTCGAAAAGTCAATGTTTACTCACACAACTACTTTGACGGTGTTAAGTGCTACTCCAGTTCTGTAATCAATGAAAACTGTCGAGAGAAAACAGGCAAACGTTAAACAAGCGGAAACACTCAAAGTATATGCTAAAATAGCATTTCCTCGTGTCAAAACTGAATGCATTTTAGTAACCCGGCGAAACGACGAAAAAAAGAGGTTACAAAAGTTTCTACTTTTTAATGTCGCCTTTAGTATTGATTTTAAGAATAGGGGATTGATTTACAATAAAAAGGAAAAATGGAGTGAACAAAGAAAAGGTAATTTAACGACTGATGTGCTCGATGTGCTTTACTTTTCGATTACACCTATAATATATGGAACTGTCAAGCATTTGCCACATGCCAATTTGCCAATTGCCACTTCACTATTTTTCAGAGATTCAAGAGCAGACGCCACGCAGTTTGTTTGTGTTTTGCATGAATATAAGGACATATAGAAATGGACCGATAGCGATAACCAGGGTTGTGAACGTAATACACTCGAAGTTCCCAAACAGAGACCCTCCCTATCCTATTTTTATATTATATATTAGTATATTATTAT